>OMLF01003911.1:2518-34475 GCA_900302615.1 Holocentrus rufus | reverse complement strand
GTCTGTATCCGCACATGCCAAAGTCTTGATTTTCTTTGAACAAAACATGCTTTAAGAATTCTTTGTTTTTGTTTGTAGGGAAGCACTGGGCTTCACTTTGGCTTTTTGCATTTCCTTTTGTAATATTGCTTTTCATTTTGGTGGTCAAGAAGCATGATCCCATATTCACTTGCCGGAGAGGAAAAATAGTCCTAATGGATTTTTTTATTCACATTTGATAGATTTGTAGTTTCCTCAAGACAGTCTTCTATCAAAACACATTTTTCTAATTAGTTCAAACTGAAACGCAAGAAAATTGAGAAAAGTGCTTAAATGTTAAATTGGGCTTTTATCAGAAATGCCTCCTTCTAATTTCCTCAGTAAGATTAATTGGAAACGGTCCCTTAGGACTGATTTGGTCAAAGCTGCTTCATTGTAAATTAACACCTCAAATGGAGATTTTGGCCTCAGTAAATCTGGTAATAATTGTCATTAGTTTAAATGTCCTAAAGTGTTGTCAGTTTGTCTCAGGGCTGACAGGCTTTGTTTCACACTGCCTGTTTTACCATTATCCTGCTGAATTTACACCCAGTGGTTATTTTTGCCATTAAAACTAATTTACAGCCAGCTGTAGTAGTCATTATTACTTGGAGCAGAGGCTTGGCATTCCATAAGAACATCCCTCTTGGCAGCATCAACATGTTATCTCTGGTGAACTACTCCCCTCTGCTGGATGGTTTGGAGTATTACAGATGCTCCTCCAAAACACAATCTGATATGTCCTGTCTGCTCTGCTGTGTCCCTTTAAATTGTTCTTGTTCCACTTTCTTCTAACAAACATGTTTTTCCTTCCATGCTGCATTTTCGGTCATGAACAGGGAAAGGTATATTTCAATTATTACTATGCCTAGAAGTTTTGTCAAGTGTTGGTCATGTGCTTGTGGTTGTTTGTACTGGTGTATGTGTAATGTGATGTGCCCCGAAGCATAATTATATACAAGGCTGGCTCAAACAAAGTAGTGCCAGTGTTCATGTTGCTGTATGTGAAAATGTTGTGTGTTCATTTGCTTCCACCTGCAGAGATTTTGCGTATGTGGCTCGAGACAACCTGACCCAAGTTCTGAAGTGTCACGTTTTCCGCTGCGACTCGCCTGCCAAGAACATCGCCACCAGCCTGCATGAGATGTGCTCAAAGGTCAGCCCAGCCCCATGCTCATTTTTAAATTAGTGATTTTTGCCAATTCTTTGCCTGATCATAAGTGATAAGCACCTTATTAAATTTCCCATTTATTCACTCAACTTCAGATAATGACAGAGAGAAAGGCGTCCAAGCCGGGGGTGAGCAGACTCAACTCTGATCCATGTAGACCAATGGGCATCCCTGTTGAAGGTATGGCAGGTGTATGTTTTTAATGTTCAGAATATTCAAAGTGTGAAAATACAGTATGTAATCCCAGTTTATTTATTTTCAGAGTTTCCCGCTCCAAAAAATGAACTCTTTCAGCGCTTCCATGTTTATTACCTTGGTAATGAGGCTGTGGCCAAGCCAACAGGTAAGAACTGCATTAGGAAGAAAAAGCCTTGGATGTACTGGTTTAAGTAAACAATTTAACAGCATCTCTTGTTCTACATTAATTGCATGTGTGTGTATTTTTTCTGTCCTGTACATTCTCCAGGTATGGACATAGTCAATGATGCGCTGGAGAGGGCAATGAATGGCAAAGATAAACATGACTGGACTCCTGTCTATGTTAACGTCGCCCCAGCCACTCTTACAATACTGTCAAGACAGGTAAAGTGCTAAAAAGTGAACGTGACTTTGGGTTTGTGATTTAATTGGCACTAGTCAAAACATCGTGATTTACTTTCACTGGGAGACTGTGGATATTGTGTGATTCCATGTGTAATTTTCATAATTATCACTAGCTTTTTACCAAAACTTTTACTGCATAACTTTAAAGCTAACACAGGCACAGATACTTTCAACCAATGGTGTGTCATTTATGGTAGTTATTTAGTGAGGTAAAACTAGATTGGATATATGCTTACTGTGTTTAATGTTTCCATATTTTTACTCTGTTGGATACTTCCCATTTACTCCCACATGGGACGCAAGACTAGTTTAACATGTTACTTTTATAAACAACTGCTGCTGTGTGGAACAGATTCAGATTCAGATGCCAAGTCTGTCAGTGTTCACAGCTCAATCATTCATCTCCAGAGGAAGCGCAAAAAAAGAACACGCTGAAAGCTTAAAATTGCACAGCCCAGAGTGTCGCTACAGTGCATCATTGAGAACGCCCAAAGGGACTCTGCTAACCAAGTCATTGGAGAGAAACACTCCATATGAAATGAAAAAAGAAAATGACAGCAAGAAGTAATGGATGTAGTAAAGTTTCACCTACTAGAGGACAGGGTTCCTGTGAAAAAGTTGAAAATGGAGGTTTTTTGAAAAATTGCTGAACTCAAAGCTACTTTGTTTGATTAACTCAAATTTTATAACATTTTTTTCTATATATACGCGGCCTGTATGTTCTTTATAGGCTGCAAATGGGCTTTTGCAATATCAATAGCTGTGTGGCACTTTGGTATACGTTGTAACCTAGCCTTGGAAAACCAAAATGAAAAATGTTCTGATGCATATTGTGTCTTAAAATAATGTATTTTCGATATATCTGCCATCCCTAACACGGGCAGTATCACCCACATCACATAAAAATATCAGAATCATGTAACATTTTGTACTTGTTGTCATCTGTGTTTGTAACCCCAGACGGAGGAGGTGCTGTCAGAGTGCAGGGTGCGCTTCCTGTCTTTCATGGGTGTGGGGAAGGACGTCCACACCTTTGCCTTCATCATGGCTGAGGGCCCCAGCAGTTTCATCTGTCACATGTTTTGGTGCGAGCCCAACGCTGCCAGTCTGAGCGAGGCCGTGCAGGCCGCCTGCATGGTGAGTGGTAAACAAATGCATGGGATGAAAGGCATGTAAACAGAGAGATGAAAAGAATGACTGGAGATGTAAATTACTTTCAGATGACTATTTTCTCTGAAGGAGAGGTGGTTTATCACTCGTGCAGTCATTCTGACTAAAGGTTCCTTCTTTAGCCTGTCCCAAAATAGGAAGTTCATTATGATTTCACATGCACAGCCCAGCTTAGAGGTGTTTCTAATAGGCCTACATTTATTTTCAGCTTCGCTATCAGAAATGTTTGGATGCACGCCCCCCAAGCCTGGGCTCCTGCCTGCCCACACCGCCTGCTGACTCTGTGGCTCGACGGGTCAAGAAGGGGGTGCAGAGCCTGCTGGGAAGCTTCAAGAGCTACAGGTCAGGCTCTCAGTCCCCTTGAGGAGGAGAGAAGACCCAATAAGCACCAGGTCCATCACAAATCCCCTTTCTCACCCACCCTCCCCCAAGTCATCTCTCCTCATCCTGCTCACTGTTTCACCTCACACAACCCTTTCACTTGTCTAGTCACTAGTCTGGTGTGTGGAGTTGTTACTGGGGAAAATGTGTGACTGAAAAGATTGATTTTATTTTCTTTTTATCTTTTGCTTTTTATAATTGTATCTTTAGCTCTCAACTCCAAATGAACGAGCCCCAGCACCTATCTTTTTTTCTTGTTTTCTTTGCTGGGATTCTTTCTGTGAGTCTAACTATTTTTGTGTTTTAACAGAAGCCACGCTAGGAATGTTACGGATGGATATGGATGTAATATATTTTACGAGCAAAAGCTAGAATTTGCTTGACAAAGGTTGCTAGATTTCTCTCACAGAAATGGGTTCTCTCCCTTTTCCTCACCAGTGCAATTATCGTACTCAAACACTCCTCCTTTTCTACTGTCTAAAGAAGGTATCGCAATTGTTGTCCGGCAGAGTGTCGAGTATCCTAAAACTGACTTTATAAAATGTCATTCACCTCTCTGTCTACCCCACTTAGGCTGTAATACTAGCACTGTAGGAGCCTAAGAAGTGTGCCGCATAGTTGTATGTACCCAACCCTCCCAAATAATGTATTTTAGTCTTCCAAAGAATTGTACTGATCATCTGTCACGTAGTGAGTAACCACTGATTTGAGTGTAGTGGTGTTTCTCATACATTCTGCATGAACATTTGCAAGTTCAGTGCTAGTGTGCAATAATCAGACGTTCCTGTACAGTGTGGTGATACGATGACTGTCGGGCTGCCACGTAATTATTAGTCCACTTAAGTTTCAAGGGTCTGGCTAGATTTGGTGCGAGGCTGCTGGAGCAACGGTGCCATGGTGAAAATCGACATCTGGTGATGGATATTATAGTAATAATATATACAAACTCTGGGCTTTCCACCAGAGTGAGTTACACACAGCCATTTACCACCACCACTACTGAATAGTACTGTAGAACCTCACCACAAGCTGCATGTTTTAATAGCTTAGAGTTAATTGCTGCTTGCAGCAGTATAGTGCTTAAGACCCATTAATGTATCCTAGTAGATTCTGTATGTGCTTCTGTACGGTAAGGGGAGGCTGGAGTTGATGTGTTGTTTCGTGTTTCTTAGGCATGTCACTCTAGTTAGTATCAGTGTTTATCATAAGCTAGCAGTAGGTTAGATTTCCCTGTCTCAGTCCGTTTAGACTGAAAAGATGAGAGCAGGTCCCTGTCTGGATTTCTCCCAATGGTTTACATTTTACTTTTTCACATTTTGATCCGTTTGGCCCTGGCCACTCCAGTTAATGTATTTTGTATTGTTTGCAAACACTAAAATGTACACAGTTGAGATCATTTCCACTTTAGCTCGTTAGATTTACTTTTTATAATGAACACATGAATTAGCCGAGTTGTATTTTATCTTTGCTATATGTATGTAATGAATATTTAGCACAATAGTAACAGTCATCTCTAACACATTAAAGATACGGTTTGTAAGATTTTAGGTGATCTTTACCTCTGCGCGGTATTTATTTGGCCATGTTGCTTAGGCGTTGTTCACTGCCTACTTAGCATCCTCAGGCTTAGTAACATCACTGTACACACAGATAGGCCAAATGTGTCTGATTGTAAATTATACATCCTCCTACAGCAAATGTATCAACAAGAAAAACCATGAAATACAGGTGAAAAGGAATGTATTTAAATAAAATTCATACATATAAAATAGATGATTGTATTTTTAGAATGCTAAAAATGCTCCCTCAAAACCATGATTTCTAGACATCCATGAACAAAATGCTCTGCCCATTGTGATCATTTAAATAAGGATCAGGACCTTGTGTGTTATCATTTTGAGTCCATCTGATGCCTAACAATGTACTCCACTTTGATCACTGAACAGTCTCATTGGTCTGAATTTTTCACAAGCTCTAGTAATGGCTTTTTTTCACTTTTTAGATGTTTGTTGTCTTTGAAATTCTCATCTTTGAAATGTTGATATTTTTTAAAATGCAAACGCACTGGACTCAGAAATGTCCCCAGAAGTACACATTGCTTGTGGCACCTGCGAAATAATTACAAATCCAATGAAATGCTCATTCCAACTACATGCATTGGAAATAAAGGACACCTGGGTGTATGCAAGTGTGACTAAGATCTGTGCGAGAGAGATTTCCCAGTGTAGAGCTTCATGGTGCTGTTTTTACCGTCGAACCTCATCACCATATTCTGAAAGCTTTGCAGGGACACAAAGCGGTGCTGTATCATGACTGACCTTCGACAGAATAGTTCGATTCATGAATTCCTCTTGATAATTGTAACATTTGAGAGATAACTGAATGCTTAAAATCTTACCAGCTGCTTCTTTAAAAAAATTATATATATATAAGATATAAACACTAATTAAAAGTAGAGTAAACTGAATTCTCATGTTACTGCCTTGTCACTCGTGTGTCACTTGAAATTGTGCTCTTTATTTTTTTTTCCCCCCACAAATTTTCTGTTGGTGTGTCCAATGTCAACACTAAAGCAAGATGAGTTATGGAACAATAGATTAATTTATTTCTGTTCATGTAAATTAGGTGTATAAAATGTATGTATATAAAAGTCACTGCACAATAAATGTGAACATATCATAATTGTTTGTCTTGTAGTCTTTTAATTTCTGAGTGAGTCATTGATACGGTTTGTTTGTTTTTGGCCATGTCAGGTGAATCTTGAGAGATTGGATTCCAAAGGACAAGGCCTTGAATTAAATAGCCTGAAAATGTCTCCTTTGGTATCTGGTAGTGGAAGCATAGACATTTTTTTCCCATTTTCAATAAATGGTTTTTATCTGTCATTCCCAGCTTTTCCATTAAAATGTAAAAGAAGCCACATAACCTGCCCAGCCCTTTTGCATATGTATTAAAGCTGCTGACACTGGTTTTACCGCACGTATTGACAGACAGGCCATCCAGCGCATGAACAAAATGCAAAACGCAACCCCAAGTCGCCTGTTCAATTCATGTCTGCATTGCTGCCCCCACCTGGCGAGTTCAAAAGGGTGGGTAGGGCTGGTTATTGTCTCCCTGAGAGATGGCCTCGGAGATGAAAGGTACACATCAAGTGGAATCCTCTGCAGCCCGAGACTGGTAATAATGGGTTCCACATCTCCGCACGAATATCAAGACTGCCCTGCCAGCAGGATCCCAATGCAGTCGGACAGATCAAGGCTTTGGCTGTAATCGGTTCCTTTTGAAGAGATACACTAGGGCCCCAACTCAAGGCGGCTGATTGGTTTATGTTTGTATAGATGAAATGTATCAAAGTACACTGGCCACGCCTGTCCTGTTGCATCATGGGATTCGGATGTATAGTCTTTTAAGGCTAAATCACTGCACCTTTGTGTGAGAGTAGACCTGGGCAGTCCTGATCATCTTGACACTGACTAGAGGCATGAAGATTTATTCATTGCATCAGTGCATCGACTAAAAATTCAAAACTGAATTGATCTGCTAAAAAAACAAACAAACAAAAAAAAATGAATCGCTCTGACTTTGTCCTGAATCGATATGAAATGCTTTGAATTGAATCGTCCATGCGTCTTAAAAACCCAACATTGTTTGAACAGAATACTATATTTTTGTCTGTTTTTTAAAAACATAAATAATTATCTTATATCTGATTTTTTTTCACATTCCAGAAGTAAAAGGATAGTTGGTGAATATGAAATTTTGTCAAAAAGTACTGCATCGAATCGTTGACTGGAATCTTGATTTTCTAACTTGAATTGAGTTCAATCATTCCAAAAAAAAAGAAAATGAAATTGAATATGTATCTAATGAATCGTGAATCAAATTGAATCTATATTAAGCCAAAGATTCACACACCTTGCTTTGACAGATCATAGTTGATATATTTATATTTCGTATGTATCATTCTTTAGGGTATGACCTCTTCATTATACAGCACATACATTAGGCATGTGTTGCACGGCTGGGGTTATGAATTATCAGTGGTAGTTGCATGTGTATGTCCATCCATGCCCTAAATCCCTTTGTTGCTTGCCTCTGTCCAAATGTTTGTTATTGTGCTGTTGCATATTTACAACAATATCCGTGCACGTGTCTATCTGTGAGGCCACATTTGTTCATTCGGGTATTGCAGGCAAGTCTTCTGCATTTGCTGGGTGTCAATCACAATTTAGATAGTTCGGCCCATGGAGAAACTAATCACAATTATAATTATTCCTATAGCTTAATTATGCATACGGCATTTGTTTAATGGAGATTTATTTTGAGTAATGAATGTGTAGTCTTGTGGAACATTGCTTTTCCTCTCAGTGTGGAGGAGAGGACTTCTATCTCCTCTGCTGGGCTCTTCAATCTAATCACCAATCTACAGTAGAACAGGCTGGATAAAAGGAGCCGGTGCAAGCTTCATCTTAAACCTGCTATCCAGGTCTGAGAAAGATGATAGAAATCCCTGTAGGGCAAAGCTTTTTCTGACTGATTCATATTGCAAGAATACAGCTCTTTGTACAAGCATCTTCATATCCTTTCACTGCCTTTATTTCAACCATGTGTGCCCATTGTATTTCTGCTGCTGCTTCTACTTTTTTATTTATTTATTTATTTTTTTTCTCATTCCTGGGTTCTGCAGAGATCGCTGCTTCTTCGTAATCAGATAAAACGCTGCCAGGCTCTGAGCTTTGGTCCGGTCACAGCAAATCAAACATGGGAGATGTGTGAAGGCACAGAGTTGCATCAGCTACAAAGGGAATCCAAAGGAAGAGATTTTTTTTTTCTTCTCTTTATTTTTTTTTTGTTCACTTTTACATGGAGCCCTATGAGAAAACAATTCCTGTTGACATAGCCATGTGAAATTGATAACTGATAATAAATGCGACATACATTCAAAACATGGAATGACAGATGGTTGCACAACAAAGGACAGACAGATCAAAGGCAAGACACAAACGTGTAAACAGTGTCTATTAATACCCTGAGCGATTCATTTGGGGATTAAACAGTCTAATCTCAAAATGTTCTGTAATTCATTCTATCCCACATAACACAGTTATTGCTCTGCCAGTGGGAGAAGCCAGCAGCCCACTGGTGCCTTGATAATCGTTTCTCCAGTGGTCCTCCAGCCATTCCAGCAGCTGGTTCAGTGACAGCCTGCCACCCACCATGTCTGAAAAACGGGTTAAAACACAAATCAGTAGGCACTGCCTCTACTTCCTTCTCTGTGTTGTAGCATGCAGTATTATGGAAAATAACCTGATGCACGACAGCGGTAGCTGAGTGCACTTGAACCATTACTGAGGCCTGAGTACATGACATGACGGACATGAATCTACCATCATATTGTTGTTATCCAAAATTGGCTAATTTTCGTCTCAGTTGTAGTGCACAGTTTGAGTTTCCTTTGATGTCTACTTATCCCTCATTAACCCTTTGAACTCTGATTTTTTCTTATATAGCTTTTTTCCCACATTGTGCAACGATGTCATATATATGTATTCTGTATCTGCTGTTTGCAACACTTCACTGAAGCTACATCATACTTATGCTGAGTGAAATATTCAAACCCAAGATGCCATTTTTTTATGGCTGCACCATTACATCAAATGGAAAATTTCTGGATGGCTTGTGCATCATTTTATACATGTTTCCCTGTGATTCAGAAAAGCATATTTGGTATTTTTGTAAAGCTAAGGATCTCTAGAATTTAAAATTAAGCTATGCAGATTTGGAAAAAGCTCAGCAGAGCAGTATGCATTTATAATGACAACAGCACTGATGGGGCCAGCAGAGTTGAAGCGGTAATGTCAAAAATCAACGCAAACCATTATGATACCTGATTACCTTTAACTTATGCAGCTGAGGGCTAAAGAATGCTAAAGCAGCCTTTTTAGGACTATGTTGGGTTACCTTCGTTTAACTACACTGCGGCCATATTTTGAAAGAAGCTCAATTATCTTTTCCTGAGTGATGGCATATCGGAAATAACTGCAGTTTTCTCCTGTGTTCGACTTACCAAATACATTTTTATTAAACTTCCGAGACTTTGTTTCTCAGAATAGGGAGGAGCATTTTGAAAACAAATGTGATCTTTGAAAAATGTGCCTTTGATCTTCATACTGCGTACCGTCAAATCTACCTCTGTAGGGTTATTCGTAGGCCTGTATGCAAGTTGCCACGTCTAAGGAATGCATAAAAGGTAATGCCTTGGAGGCTGCCGCAAGGATCTCACTGACAGGTCCTTTTGTTCCAAGACAAATATACTTCTCTTATGCACCTTGGTCCCCACTCCCCCGCCTCCAATCAGTCATTTCCATTAAAATTTGTCAAAATCCATAACAGAGTAATTGCTATGAAGAATAGCAACTGTCATGCTGGAAATTAATGGTCTTTTTATTTGGTGCACTACCATGTCCCTTGAATCTTTAATCATTAAACTTGAGATGACAGACAGCATCCAATTCATATTCATACTGCCTGATCATTGGGCAGTGTCAGGCTGTAATGCTCAGTGATTAGAGTTAGTGGAAGTGACATGTCTCATTATGTTTAAGGATGAAACATCCCCAAAGTGTTACGGAGTTTGTTACACACATAGTCTTAAGAGTATTTCTTTATTTTCTGGTAGTTCAATATTAGAAAATAATTTCCTCCAAGCTTTGATTCAGTGCTGCTGTAGTCAAACCCTGCCCGTGCAGAAATAAACCTGTTGATTGGTTTACAGGTGTTGTTATTAACAGTGAGATTAATTTAGTTAAAGACAACTTCCCCAGAGAGGATAACAGCGTCCTCGTCTAAATCTCTGGCGAGCTTCTCCAAAGAACCCGCCGATCTGACGTGCCAAACCGTCCCAGGGCATACTGCGGCAAATTGCATCGTTACTTTGCAAATTTGTTCAAGCAATCAGCTCAATCTCACTTGGGGTACCAATCTGACAACAGGAATGATTAGAATCCTAGGCGGCTCGCTGCTCATCACTTGGGACTCAGATGAGAACGGAATTACAATGAAGCCCGATATTGTGCGTTATTGTTACCTCCCCGTGTGCCGGTCCTCTCTGTATCCACCCTTTGCTCATGCCCGAGTCTGTCCCTTCCACTCTGTCCTTAGGAGATGTGGTAATAGGGTGTGACTGTCAGAGACAAAGCCAAAGGGTAATTGTCTTGGACGGGAGACTGGAAATAGCTCCTGTCCAGTCCTTTATTACAGTGCAGGCCTGCCATCACCACAGTGTAAGACCTCTGATTTGGGCGGATATGAAATATGCAAGATCTGAGTGAAAGTGTAGTAGGGGATTAGAAGCTGATTGGCCTTTTTAGTGGTTGTGGCAGGCTGGGACGAGTTTATATAAGGAATAAATACTTCATCATATCATATCGGCGCATGGAAATTCAGCAAGAGAGGCAGCTTAGCCGAGGTCCCTTTAGGTTTGGACAAAATACATTGAAATGACCTCAGGAATTATGGCAAAATGCAGAGGGCAGAGGCAGGCGGCTCTCGAGTTGCTTTATATTTATCAGTTTCTCTTCACATGTTGCCTTCGAGAGGGGAAGATGAAATGACCTGACGGGAGGTGAGGGGAGGAGAAGCAGGCTGTTGATTCTCATTTCACCGTTCCCATCTCCCAGCAGGATTGTCTGAGACATAGATAAATACTGCCAGCACTGCGATTTATAAGCTGTGCAGCAGACACAATTTCACCCATTACCTGACTGACTCACAAGTCCAACACGCTTGAGTCCCCTGCATACAAAGTGTGGTGATTTCAGCTTCCCTTTGCCATTCTCCTCTCCCCCTTCCCCTCCCCTGCCTCTCTTGTCAACACTACAGCAGGACAAGGGAGGAGGACAATCTCCAGCCTCCCCATAGATCAACTTCTACTCTGAATACTTAGTGCATTTTTTTCATCAGCTTGAGTCTGGAAATGATGGCTGTGATCTGCTGAGTGTAAAAATAAGTTAGTTGTGCTTCACTTCTTGTGTCTCTCACTATATGGTTTGTGGGTGAACCTGCGTGCGTGCATGTGCGTATGTGTGAGAAATCTCATAAGTCATTTTCTAAATCTGCACTCACACTCGTCATTGCAGCGTAACTTTAATCACAGAATTATACCGAGCTCCGCTGAAGGAAAGGTTAAGTATTTTTCCACGTAGGCTATATTAAAATGTTAATTCCCATCATAATCGTGCACAGCGCAACCTCACTGCTCGCTTTTGTGATGAGAAACTTCGCACTTTGCTGTGGCTTCTTGCTAGCTTTCAGCCCAGTCCCATAGCAGATCATTTGCGGCCTTTGCGAAACCACTTGGAAAACTCGCAGTCCAGTCACATGTGTCTATTTGACTGTGAGTTTCCCATTTTCAAAAAGATGCGCATGATAATAAATGAAGGGAATCAACATTTTAATATGGCCTGGGTTGAAAATGACCAAACCTATCCTGAAGTGACAGATCTGGATGCATAAAAGTCAGATTTTGCTCCCATCGCTATCCAACCTTTAAAAGCAAGCGTTCATTCATGTTCACACTGTGATCAGAATATTATGTATCCTGGACCCAATCTGGCCACAACGTCCTTAAAGAAATGGAAATGGGGAGAAAAAGTAATGCAAACACAAATTTAAAAAATAAATAAAGCCACAGGAAACCCAAGCAGCAATTTTCAGGCCAAGCGTGCCCATACAGCGATGTGATCTCGTAACATCTTTAGATGAAAAACATCCTACTGAAATGGTGTGTGAGTGTGTAACTATTGCCTAAGGAACAATATCCACAAGACCTTCGACTTGCTTTGGTTCTTGAGTTTGAACTGCGTTGGACCTGAAAAGAATCCGAGCCATGGGTCATAATACCACAGTCACTATCTGCAACTCTATTTTCTTGTCATGGGCAGAGTGAACACAAAGGTCCTGTCATGTTCCTTTGCTGCCATTTCTAAAATATATTACCACTGACCATCAGGACGCCCCGAGCTGTAGCCTCAATATACTGCATTTTTCTCTGCGTTGCTGAAGCTTGCTCAAAGTTTATGTTATGTTTATTGATTCTGAATGGAACGGGCTTGATGGGTCACAGGTGACTCTCACGACACATGTCGGCTTGAAGAGAAAGGTCTCTGTCAAGCACTGTCTGCACCACCTTAAGTGCTGCTCCCCTTTAATAGTGGTTGTAAATTTCAACTACAGACAATGGAGTATTAGTGGCTTGTGCAGATTAGCATGCGGCCTCCCATTACCATGTATTCATTGTGCTAATGTAGTGACGACAGAAACCATTTGAATATGCATTTTATCATCATTAATATTTTGCTATTATTTGAATATAACAGTTGAAATAAAATAACAAAAAAACTACACATATACTGTGCTCAACGTGCATCCATCTGTATATCTGAAATAATTATCTTTAATTGTTGTAATAATTCATTTCATTGTCATATGTTCTTATTGAGATTTTAGCGCCCAATTAGAACAAGTGATAATAAATATCATCACGTGTTTAAATCCTATTTCTTAATTACTTTCGCTAATAATGGATTAGTGTTAACATTATTTTAAAAGTGACAAAAAGACCTCAGAGACAAAGTTTGCCTCTGATAGCAGAGGCAGCAAATAGGATCTTCTCTGCACTTGGGGCTATTGTGTTTCCAGTAGTATTAAATACCACGGCCCCCCCACCCCCCACCCCACGTACTCATTCAAAGTCAAATTACTCCTTCAAGGCCTGCCAGTAATATGGGTTAATTGTTCTGGATGGCTGGATCACTTCCAAGCAGTTCATCCAATTTCCATTTAAATTGAGCTATCGGAGCGTGACATGGGTGACGCTTGGCTCGGCACTGTTGCAGACAGGCGACGGAGGCACACTCCTGGGGTGGGAGCAGAGAAACCTGTTTACAGGTCGTCCTGGAGACTCTCAAGTGGCGCACGGCAAATGAAATGCAAGTGCACACCTTGCTGGTTCTCTCAGTGGGGCCGATCCTTTAAGCCAGACCAGAAAAGCCCCCCCACCACATATAGTCGGAGTGGTCAGGTGTGTATGCATTGCTGCACAGCCAATTGTGACCTGAAAATAGGAGCAACAGAGGAGAGCATTGTGCAGCTCATTCCTCTCTTTGTCTTGTCTTTGCTTGTCGGTATCCCATTACGAACGAAAGCTGAAATCTCTCTGTGCTATTTAGTGTTTCACGTGATACAAGATGGGACAGGAGATTAGAGTTGTGCAGGCAAGGTGTGAGGCATTTCTCATCGCAGACTTTGTAGGTTTCTACCACATGCCAGGTTTCGTAAGCCATTCCAAAGGGTCACTCAGTTAGCGCGACACCCCACTGCTCTTAATCTGTTAGCTGTTGATTGAGGCTTTGGTTTCCCACTATTTTCTAACATGGAATGTGCCAAACCTTGATTATTTCCTCCAACTGTAATTATGACACATACTTTTTTTTTTTTGTTCAATGAGAAGCAGTGCAAATTATTTCATATTGACAGCTCATAGCATTTAAAAGGAGCTTTCTGTTGAATGTGACATGCATGACTGTTACTCAGATATCCAATGCGACAACTAAACACGGGGCCTTGGTGTGTCGCTGTGCAATGCATTTGAGCTTTGGTAGGAGAAAAAGAAAGAGAAGGAGGACCTGTAGTAATACCTCCCCCACACCACCGCCCCTGAAAGCAATATCCAGCCCAGCCTCCTGCCTCCTGACAGAGGCAGACCTCTTGCTCCGTGGATCAGCTTGGATGGCTTGCATCAGTCAAACCCCCACAGCCAAGCAAGCCCAACTTCTCATAAAAAACACACCCTTCTGTATCATCGATTTGTTCCCTTCTAGAAATGGGCCCCGTGTCACAGTTATTGTTTCTAGATTGAAAAGGAGTTGGGGAACATCTGCTGTAAATCATAAACTCCCATTAACCAGAGGGATCCATCCTGCCATGGGACTAGACCTCTGTTTCTTTGCACTCGGTTAAACCATTGTCTTGGTTTCCTTTTGGGTTTTCTGTGACCTTACCTGGCCAGACCCTCCATCACTGTCCTCTCCATCACTGGGAGGATGCTCCACCTCTGGCAGGGCCATTTGTGCCAGCGTGTGAACAAAATGATCTCAGGTACAACATTAAAATGTTTAACCAAACAGAGGGTCACTGTGACCCGGCGTGCTAACACTATCAGTCAGGTCAAGATGAGAAAATAGAGGTCACACAACACACAACACATTATTCTACCACACTGGGAGGAACGGAGAGTCGAATCCACTGAGACTCATGTTTGACAATTTCATCTCTATGTGCGTTCCCTTTCATTAAAGGAACAATTCACCCAAAATACAAGAAATAAATGCATCAAAATTCCCACTTATCTGTTGTAAATTGTATCTATCCACCTCTAATTTGTACTCATTGGGTTGGGATGGATGCAGTTTGCTGGAAATAGTTCCTAGTCAAACTCCCCTGAGGGCTGCGGATTATGCTGAATATCTGTGTCATTGTTGTTGGAAAGAACTGCGGCTGTGTTTTTTCACAAGAAAATGTTTGATGTTTTGTGCATCACGAACGAGTCCAGCCCCATTGTACTAGTGTGCCAGGAGACAGGGAAGTGTTAATTTGAATTAATAAAGAAATAAAATAAAATAAAGAAATAAAACAGATATCTCCAATTGTGTTAATTTCAATAAGCCATTCCAGATTAAATAAAAAAAAAAAAAAAAAAAAACAACAACAAAAAAAACATACTAGTAGGCAAATGCACAGGGGATATTGGGCTTTGCAGCAAAAGTTTGGATTTTGGATTCAGTATGCTATGTGAGGCACTACAATGCCCAATTCATTTTTATTTATTTGTTTATTTATTTATTTATTTCCAGGAATTACATTTATCCTTTATTTACTATTTTATTATCTGTTATTTATCATTTTTGAAATGAATCCTTCATATCCTCATATCTCTCGCTCTCTTTTTTTTCTTTTTCTTTTCTTTTTTTTGCATTATGGGTGAACTGTTCCTTTAAATATGCAGCTGCATGTGTTTGGGAATGAGGGATCAGTTTAATATCTGTCTCATTTTTTCTTCATGACGCAAATGTCTACACGTTTGTTTTCCGTGAGAATAAGCACAAATATGTCATGTGTGAGTGTGTGGCACAAAAACATACATGTTTTGTGCTTCTTATACACTGGATGAGGGCACATTCACCCCAAGTCTGCCTGTAAATGGCTAATTTGAATCAGACTCAGGTCTCGCACATTAGCAGCTCCCCTTGAGCTGCCCTTGACTTGAACGCACTGAGCCTGAGGCGCTGGGCTGGGGCTGGGCTCCCCTCAGGCTCCCCTCCCCCAAGGACATTCTGCAGGTTGCCTGCCTGTCTGCCTGCAAAAAATACATGTCCAGATACTTCTATTGTTCTGCGCTCTGATCTTCACACAGGTTGCTAAAACAAAGCCCTCTTATTAATATTTATAGCCTCTCTGATGGGATGGGATCAATGGAGAGAGGAGAAAGAGAAGAGAGAGTGTGCCTGAATAATCATCATCCATCTACTTGCAGCCCCCACTCTCTCCATCTCTCTGAAGTGGAAGTGATGCTTTAGAGAAGAATTCGGTGTGTGTGTGTGCGTGTGTGTGTGTGTGTGTGTGTGTAAGAGAGAGAGATGGAAATTTGATGTGAGATAGGGAGAGAAAAATAGGTGTACATGTGTGGGCACATGTGTGTGTTTATTTCACACTTTGTGGTGTGTTGATTATCTATTTTACCAGCTTGACAGGGATCTTGTTGAGTTATTTTTACCGCAGGTGCTAAGAATAACTGAGAATAAAGCCGTACCCATTTGCCTTCATAAATGTAAGCGTATCATTCTGTATTGCCATCTGTTTTAAATCCTACCTCGCTTGGCTTTATTACGCCCCATGACTTTCATATGCCCTGATTTCACTCTACCTGTCTAGCGGAAGTTGTGTGGGAGCGTGTTGATGGTGGATTTGTAACAGACCCCTGGTGTCTTCATTGGCAGGCCCAGCATGGTGGATCTCCAAGATAAAAGTCTGACAGCCCGAGACAGTCTGCTCTGCGTCTTCAGTTGGTGGGCAAGCTGCCCAGTGCTCAGTAAGCGAATTAGGTGGGCAGTGCGCCCAACACTGGCCCTCTTGACAGACAGTGGCCCTGCCGCGCGGTCTTTAACTGCACAAGGAGAAAGCTATTAATCAGAGGTGTTTGCTTCTTCTAGCTTTTACTGCAGAGGGGGGAACCACATACGAGCGTGAGTCCTTGGTGATGAATGCCCTCACTTCTCCACGTTTTAAAAGTACAGTTTATCCATGAGGAATGGAGCGGCGTGTACGCGGGCTGAGGGGAAATTGCCTTTCCCTTTGACCTGCAGCCAAGGGTGAGGAAGCGAAAGGAAAGGGATACGAGAGCATCCGTCCTCTGAGGTGATATATACGGTGCAAATGAGAGAAAGAGGCCTCTCAATCTCTTGCACTTTGGCTTTTTCCATTCTTAGCCCTGTAATTTGTTTTCAGCTTTTTGCTCTCGCCCCATCCCAGTCTCTCTCATTTTTTGTCTTAATCTCTCTTTCCCCTTTTCTCCTTTCTTCTTCTTTCTTTTTTTAATTTTTTTTTTACACCCTGTCTGCCTACAGTCTCCCATATTGCACTGCAGCAGGGTTCTGGGGCGTGTGGGTTGACAGGTTGAGCTCTGGGAGGTCGAGAGGGCAAGGGCAGCATTTGCAGATTGGGGGACAGAAAGCTGAGACAGCATGGCCTTCAGTGAGAACACAGCGAGCAGCAGGAGCGGCGAAGTCGTGCAGAGTCACACAGAACCGTGACCTTGAGCCGTGATCAGAACAAAATAAACACAAATCCATCTCGTCTGGACATGGGCTCGCAGGCCTCCGTGCCCTGGGTATGTGTGCACTCATTGGCATATGGTGTTTTGCTCAAAATGGATTAGATTGAGTCCTTCATGGATTATTGTGAAAGCCCAGGATATTGCGCTGCACCACAGAGAGCAGAGATAAACAAATTAGTGTTTTTATCATGTTGGGCTTTAATTGATATTCATGAATGCAGTAATTCATATGCCACAAAGGATTTGGACTGATGCAAAAAAGCATTTAGATTTGGATTTTTAATCACTATAATACTGTGAGTGTGAGTGTGTGTGTTTGTGTGCCTGTGTGTGTGTGTATGTGTGATTATTGGCTGGATAAATTTGCCTACATAAGATCCCTAATCTATTGTTCTGCCCTGCAGCCTTCCTGGTGTTGGTGAATGATGTATGTGTGTAGCGTTTACACGTGCTAAAAATAATATTGCAAGCTCAAAACCACTCAAAGTATCCAACAGGAAAAGCCAATGGGACTTGGATTTTTGAATCATACATGAGTGGAATAACAACATTGGACTGCCCAATAAAAGCATGATGCACTGGTTTAAAAATACATGCTCCAACTGGATTCATTCATATTCTGGAAGGAGTCCAATCGGGTTGTCACTAATACCAACCTGGGATAAAGTGTTGCTCTTGTTATGCTGTTTTTTTTTTTTCATTTCAACCATCTGTACACAAACATATCTGCAATTATTATTCCACACAGAAATGGGTGGTTCTGATGAAATATTTTAACTGTGTCTATGCACAAATCCTCAGAATGGTCCTTATCAGTTAACTAATTTTCAAAAAAAATGTAGAAATACCCAATAATGAAGTATAAGCCCCAAGTGTATACATTAATATTATTTCAGCATCACTCTTCTTGTTTTAATGATGTTGCACTTGACTCAGGCTGCACATCCTCCTGTGGCGACTTGCTTTTTTAAGACCCGAGCTTTGAGAATGACTGTTTCAGAGCTGTTCAACTTAATCTTCCAAAACATCGCTTTAATGTACTGATTTTACCGTAATGGGCCCTGACCTCATTTTTTATGTTTTGCTTTCATGTTTTCTTTTTCATTGCTTTTTACATTTACTGTAGATTTCTTTATTTACTTTATTGTAAAACACCTCTATGTTATTGCAAGTGCATATAAATATTACTGTCACTAGACTATTATGTTCATCTGGTGACTTCACAGCAATTTTAGTGCCAATAGAAAACTCTGATTGAACCTCACTAGCCACCATACATTGCCTGCAGCTTCTAGCTAACAGCTACTAGCATGCCCCAGTGTCTGTGTGGAGCTACAGAACTGTTTGTTTGAGATGTTATTTCTCCTTTGTGGTGGCATTTTTGCCACTATAAAGTTTGAATTAGTTATGAAACAAAGATGATTTAATTCGAAGGGCCACTGTTTGGAAACATTAACCACACTACCTAGGTGCCTTTGCTGGAATATCTTGAGTATGGAGGAGATTTCTTCGTTGCCCCTTCAGAGGTCCCTGTGGAGAAAATTACTTCTTGATTGGAAAGTCTCCGCTGCCCTCCAGAAGTGAGTTGTTGTTGTTCTGAGTTCTGAGCAACAGTTTCTGGCAAAATACTGCTAATTAACAACCTTTAGAAAGCTTTACTACTAGCAGGATTGCCCAAGCTGAGCACACCTAGCTGCCTACAGTGCTTTTTGCAGAACAATTCATGTTAAATGCATAAAGCTGTTAGGATGCAGGCCTCAGTAGTAGACCTTGTGTAAAGATCTTAGCGTTAAGGTAAGGTGAGACTGGAATTTGATGTTTTCATGACACACAAACCGAAGTTTGCACTATTTCAAAGCCCATCCTTCCTGCATCCTACATGATAGTATTTATTTTCCCAGGCGGTCAGGCCTCCCCATTGTTTAGGTGAATGCTGCACTGCATATTTCTGCTTCATATGTCTCCTCTCTGTCCAAATGTTCAACTTCAAAGGGAGCCACGGCTGAATGGGAGCTTGCACTAACTCGGTGAGAAAACAAAACCATAAAATTATGTGCTTACAATGCCTTTCACATAATAGTCGAGATGTAACAGTGACATAATCCTCTAAATCCCTTGAACTTTCAAACAAATGACTGGGGAGATATTTTAAAATTCATCCTTTAAATGAGACGCACCTTTGGACGTGTTGCTTAATCTGTTCATTCTACCTCTGTGACTATTTGTCAAAGCAGCATGCTCGTCTGAATATCAGAAAGCTTAGGAAATTGATCACTATTTGATGTTCTGGAGGAAAACAGCTGCTTGGTGCGCTGATGCATCTCCTCCCGTCGACTACCATCATAAAGCAATGGCTAAGTGACACCCCAACTGTGCCTATTTCAATATGTATCTTTGCTGGCAGCTGGCTCGGGCTCTGGCACATGGAGTGAACTCCCATCGTTTTAACCCATGAGAACAGAGGATTTCCAGCCAACACACTTGAATTTGCTCACTTGTGGAGAGGCCATGCTGAGATTGTACACTGTCATTCGTCTTGAGAATGAGCGAGGAATAATGATGGATTAATTGTGTCTTGTACAGAGAGTGGCTTCCAGTCCGCCCAGAATGAGCGCGCTTTCATGCTGGGAGATTGTGTGGGACCGTGTTCTCAGGTTGTTTTGTTTTTTTGTTTTTTTTTCTGTCTTTAACCACACTGGCAGCAGCGAGACATGATGTACAGCTGAGCTCTCCGCTGGGTAACTACTTCCCTAGGAGATGTCGCTCATTTTCTGAATTGCATATGAAAATGTGCGGGGAAAGATTGCAGGCTGATGATGATTTATGGTCAACTGGGAAGCTGCAGCTGTGATAGTCAGCTGCTGTAGGTGAAGAAGAAGAAAATGCATCAGCGTGCATCAGATTTCTCACTTTGCCTGTACACCCAGAGCATAATGATAACTTGTAAGACCATTCTCCGATGTCTATCACTATCTTTATAATACTGTCTCTGTCACAAAATAGCATTGCATTGCTTGTGGTCCTTCAGCTTTTCCGTGCAATAATGTAGTTTATGTTGTGTCTGTGCTGAACCCTCCACCTCCACCCTCACCTTTTCTCCTCAGGGCTAAAGAAAAAAACCTCCAAAACAAAGGAAATGGAGGACGCTCAGTTGTGCTGACATATGTACAAATAATACGGTCAGAGAAGCCTTCCATATATCACCAAAATGAATTTTGTCTCATCAATTGCTGAGATTTCCGACAATTCATCTGTGTGAGTTATGGTCCCTTTAGAGGCGCAATCGTTAGAAGCTGCTGTTGCCGTGCTACCTCAACCTTCACCTCACTTGTATATCTCAAACCCCTCTCTGTGGTTCTTTTGGTTTCGCCTGTCTGTGTGTGTGTAGTGTCGTGACACATCCGCTGGGACAGCAGACATGAGGTTAAAGCAATTCACTGTGGAAGAAATTGGAACCTGCTTTGGCACCAGTGAGAAATGGGCAGAGACAAGCATGGATACCAGATGGCAATGAATCTGTAATCACAATTCTCTGGTGCAAAATGAGGGACTGGTGGAATGCAATCTCTTGCCGTAGCTTCAAATGGCCGCATTTCAAGTCTTTGTTTATTTGGCCAAAGGTTCAGCCACTCGCCTGGTCGCTACAAGGTGCCACTTCCATGCTGTCAGTGCCCGCAGGCCGATACAAAGTTTGAGGAAATACAATCTAACAGACAGCCAGGGCTTGGCAATAGGGACGAAATCTAATATCGTGGAATATCTTTGACAGAATACCTTAATATCGATATTATGATGTAGGGATGGCTATTGGTGCTTTTGTAAGATATTCACATAGATATTTGATAAACAGTCATTAATTATGTGCATATGATGGCCAGGCAAGTAGAGGTGAAAACAGCTTGAACAGTCTGAAGAGATAAGATAAAAAAATAAGTAAATAAGTTCACAGAATTGGATCCCTTTACCTTTAAAACCAGGAAAAGAAAACACTTAGGACATATCACAGTATTAGAATATCCAAAATCCCAGACAATATGGAGTTTCATACCATGATATGAATATAATACTGACATATCGCCCAGCCCTACAGCCATCCTAATAAAATTTAAACAGATCGAAGATACAAGGCAGTTGAACTGAATTTAAATATCATGATCCTCTAATAGCTCCCAAATGGAGAGCAGAGGCTGTGCGTACTCCAAAGGGACTCACCTGCGATTTAGCCTCCTTACCTATGCATGTGGCACGGTGGCATTCTGGCACCGTCTGCCCCTCCCCCGTGACCCCAAATGCTCCCTCTTCCCCAAGAGGGTGCATAATTGTCTAATTAAATGGAGAGACAACAGCCCCAGCATAGCTCATTAAAGACATTGCTCCATCAGCTCCTGCCTCTCCGTTGCGTGGAACAGAGCATCCTCGTCCTGGCAGGAAAGGTCAAACAAAGACGGAAGGGTTTTGGAAATTGGCTGCTTCTCTCACCGGTGGCTCTCTTGCCAAAGGCAGAGTGAGTTATCATGTGGCTATTATAGATAGGACAAAGGCTGCTCAAGTTTCTGGACTTTTCTTCCTGTCATTTTTGTGGCAATCTGTTCAGTAGTAAATGTCCACATTGATGAGTGTACTACCAGACTATCAGATTCTCCAGCCTCATTTTCAAAAAGATTTTTTTAACATTGTTTGACAGTCTCTCTCCCATCTCTTTATTTTGCATTTGCAATATTCTCTTTGTTAATTTTGTTTATTCAAACACTCCATTAAAAATGTAACTGGGGGATTTAGTTTGGTAATACTTTTTTTAATTTTATTTTTTGCATATTAATTTTCTCATTTAAAGACAGTGAATACCAGCACAAAATATTGGAAATTCCAACAAAAATTGGAATCAATATTGGTCTTAAAAACCTATATTGAGGAACCCTAGTCCAGTATGTCTGGGTCATACTAGTGGGTCATTCTAGATTTGAGAGAGGTTGAATTTTGCTGACTTGTTGGACCAATTAACAAGTTAATGTAAACAATGCAGCAAGAGGCATGATCTTCTGCTTTCACACTGCAGCTAGATGTTACCTGTGTGTGTACATGTGTGTGTGCATTGTGTTTGTGACAGGTGTGACAGCTAGCCTTTCACAGAAACCATAGGCCACTGGGACATTAACGCATGTCACAATACCCAGCCATTGTGTATAATCAACAATTAGTCAACTTGACTATAATGAATCAGTCCGTAAATAAATGAGTATAACCAGGAGGAGGCAACAGCACAGAGGGAGACACAGCATCAGAGCTCCAGGTAAAGATGTTAAATTAGCATTTACAAGTCTGAAAGTGTTTAATTTAACAATGATATATGATATTGTTAGAAACGCAGATAAGTGTTGAGCTGCTAATCTGCAGATAAAGTGGGCATGGTCGCACTTTTTGTATTAATGAGGCATGCATCAATGAATAATTTCAGCAGATAAATGAGCCAGATTTGAGCGGATTATAAATGAGACCAGTTGAGCAAAAGGTTCCCATGTGACATCTCACAGTGCTCAGCCAATAGGGAAATTACTGACTCAGAAATAATATGATCTTGGATGCACTGTAATATAATTAAGGTATGTATGTACATTATGCATTACTTTGATAGTTTTGATTCAGATATTTGCAGTATTTCATATATTTATTTTATTTTTGACAAATAAAGTAAATTGTATTCTTTAAGCACATAATCAGATTATTATTGTGAATTTGCTCATTATCCTAACAAAACAAAGAGGGTATGTGATATGAATTTTTGCTAAACAATATTACAAAGTACATAAAAAGCCGATATACTATAATTCTATATTTAAAATAAGACCCAGTTTGAAGCACCGACTGAATTGCACTTTGAAAAGCACAGTATACAGTCAAAGCTGGTAAGCTGCATTTGCTGTTTTGTGTATGTCAGCAACACTGCTGTCTCAAATTACAAGTAAATCCATGTGTAATACAGTTGTGCTTTTTTGTGTGTGTATATGAGAGAGAGAAGAGCACGTGTCCACGTTCATGTGAGTGTCAGCGTAAAAGTGCATGTAAATGTCATCCTTGTGGATACTTAAAAAAATGTCCCAACCAATTTTCTGACTAGATTTACACCTTCATTCCCCCTTTATATATGTATGATCTGTCCGACTGACGGATATAGCTTCGCCTTTCAAAGTCCAATTTTTTATGAATTACACAAACACTCCCCCCTAACACATTTTTCATTTATATAAACAGTCACCCTCCCACATGAGTCATAAATATTTCAGAGGATGGATGGCAGAGACACGGGGTTAACATGACTCCCGTCTGAAATGTCAGTCGCACCTCCAGCAGCCAGCTCGCTGTTGACAGAACCAAACCAGTTTGTTTGGGATTTGAGACTCTATTATGTCTGGCTGCTTAATCTCTGAGCCCTACATGAACATGGGGGCCCTGAATATGTACTCACACAGGATCAGTTTGTTCATCCAGATGTTTTGCCTGCTTGAGGAAAATCAAAGAATTGTTAAGCAGACGTTGCCAGTCCAGGATGCAGAGCGGCTCTGCAACTAAGAACGCCATAAGAATCAAATAATAACCCTGTCATCCAATCTGCTGATAGTCCAGACTCTATAGATTTTGTGTCAAGGTTTTAAAGTGGCTGCCTGAATTTGCTGTTGGGTCTTCTGGGAATGCAAGTAATCCTATCCTTTGGAATGACGGCTTAAGACAATGGACCGTACTAAGCACATTTCAATGGCTTTATGTGTCTATATTATCTAGAGAGACGTTGCTTTGGTCAAACGTGCTCTGAGATTGTGAAAAATATTCTGATGTGCTCTCTCAAGGCATCCCTGAGATGGGCATACAGGACAGATTAGCTTTACGCAGTGTTATTAGTCGAACCACTGCTTCACTTTCCTACTTAGGAAGTTCGATCCTGCTGGCACAGCAAATGCACCAACTTTCTGCCGTGAATTCTGCAATGACAGGCTTTATACATGACGTCCAATAAAAGCCTCATTTAATACTGCCACTTCTCCACGATTTCTGCACTTGTCCACAAAATAAATCGAGTCACTTGAGCTGCAGGTGTATTGGCCAAATGGATATTAGTAGCCCCACAACCTGCCTTGAACGAGAGAAATAGAACAATAAGAACCCGTTTTTACAGGCTGCACACCAAATGACTGAACTGAAATTTAAGGCCGACTTTATGTGAATAATTTGTTTATGTATTTATCCCTGATGTTGATGGATGAGTTGGGCTTTGCCGCTTTGGTCCATGCATAATTCATCACAGGGGAATGCGTTTCAGAAGTTGGCTCCTTGGCAACAATCATGACGAGGGAATTGTTCGGGTAGCATTATCTAATTAAACCAGGACACCACAGTCATTTCAGGTGATCCGACAACGCTAATCGGTGGAGCGCATCGCCTGTGTTACCCGCCCAGGGCAAAGATCAGCCTGTGGCAAGCAGCGATGTAGTTTGTATTGCATATATATATTTTTGTTATTCCACTGATATTTAAGTATTTAGTTGTTTGATGTGATAACATTTTCTTACAATTCAGAATATAACGAAATTTTTGCCTCATCATTGGGATGGGCTGACTGGACCAGGATGTCATCAGTTCAGGAGGCAACCATCTTTAAATATATGTTTCACTATTGGCTGTTTTCACCAGCAACGTGCATACCAGATCATAGAGATTACCAGGAAACTCCATGGCAGATAGCTTGATTTCATCACAATGTAAAACTGCAGATATGCTCACAAATTGTCTGACAAGCCCTTTACCTTCCTCCCTCCCACACTCCTGCTGGACATGAAGAATGCAGATAGATGTATAAAGACCAACAGAGGGAGCCCAATAGCTATCTCTCCTCAACCTGAGACGGGACAAGGGGGACTGCCACAGTTTGTTTACATGCAAAATGGCTCAATAAATTAATAAAGGGCTAATGAATGGAAAGGTAAAGCTCACCAAGCGCATGCAAGTAAACATTCACAGCCAATTCAGAGTCTGAGAGGGCTCTCTGGTGTAATTCTGGTCAGTGCAAATATCTTGCAGTCTGTTGCTATGACAAATGCAGCAAAAGTGGAATATGTTTGCCGGCCTTTGCTACAAGTAAAAGAGAGAGAGAGAGAGAGAGAGAGAGGTGGAGGGATGAAAAGATTAAGAGACAGAAGGGTAGAGGCTCCCAGCAGGTCCACATTAGAGCTGCAGGGGGATGTCAGTGCAGAATCCACAGCCTTCCAGAGGTTTGCAGGCAGGCAGCTGTTTGTTCCAGTCCCGGGAAACAGACAAGGGGTCTCGGGGGGCCACGGGGCTTTTCTGTCACCGCGGTGTTCACAACCGCCTCGGCAGTGGTTACCTCACAATGTCGTCACGCTCTGCCGGTGTCCCAGGCTGCTGTACTGTGCCATTCAATTATGGTGTGTAACCCCACTGTACACAATAGTCACAGGGTGGCTCTTTACACATCCCCCTAAAGATTAATGAGTGTGCAGGTTCATTGTGAGGGAGACGTTTGGAGACGACGGTAGCATTCAAATCGCTTTCTTATGCCAAGCAAAGCAGAATTTTAAAGCAACGTGTATATCACTGATACTGCAAAATCTTTACAATGAAATGATCAAGAAACCGGTGTTCTCTGTAAATATTAGTTTAGTAGTGATCTGATCCATGTGGCTGGGGTTGATTGATGGACTTAATATATTTCATTAAGTCAAAGATTTTATGTTTTCCTTGTAATGAGTCACTGCGTCCAGCCCGGCTTTGAGGCTGCACAGGTCCGTTGTAAACGGGGCAGTCATTTCAATTTGAAAGGCTCAGAAGATTACTTCAATAAATATTTGATGAAAGAGGAAGTTTTATCGATTCATTACACCGTTGGAGTAATACGTGTATGTGTTCATTAGGCCGCCTCTGAGTAACCGTGTTTAATATTCTTTGTTTACAGTGGAAGGTCACATACGGGGAAACCCATGAATATGGAAGAGGTAGCCTCTGCTCTTCTCTTTGCTTGGCGCAGATGCTCGTCTTATAGTCTGCACACACACACACAAATACACACAGGCAAACACACACACACACATACACGCACCTCCTGCTCACTCCCTGCCTTTAATTAAAACAGTTAAAGTTGATTTGGCGACACGCATACATTTCCATGATTGGCAGAGAGATTTCAGTGCCTTGCTCTCTTGTTGTTTAGTTAACAAACCTCTTTTGTTGCCTCTCTGGCCTCGCCCAGCCCATTTCTCTGTTTAAGGACGTGAGCCTGATTACAATCTCCGGCAGCAGCCCCTCTGACTCACAGAGAGACGAGGTTCTGGGGAAAAAAAACAGCAAAGAGTAACACGAAGCCTTTGTATGTTTGTGTGTATGGCTGCGGCTTGCTGTGCGCTTGAAAGAGAAAGGGGGTGGTCTGTACCAGAAGAGAGGTGTGGGCTCTGCCCCCCAGCATTTGGCACAAAGGGCCTACTCCTATTATGCATGCTGGCTGTATCTGTGGGAGATAAGGTTTGGTCCTGGGAGATAAGGTCAGGTTCTGCTAATGAAACACATGCTAAGGTTTCCACATCGAGCTTTCCTTTAACTTCTAATTTCATGTGTTTTTCATTTCGATCTCATTCCCTCATCGTCCCGGTTCCTCCCCTGGTATTACCTCATTATCAGCCACCTTTCTTTTCTTTGCATTCGTACGACGAGACAGGCGCGTGGCAGGCTTCCACCGTTTCGCCATATCGTTCAGCTGCAATATGTTAGCACGAGCTAGCGGACCGCAACATTTGCATGGGGCTCACGTGACGGCAAATGCTGTCCAAGGACGTATAAAAGTGATATTCCCTTAATTAGAGCAGATATTCAGAACGATAGCAGTGCCAGGAAGATACCCTGCTGGAACATCACTGGCTCTTTGTTTATGTTCCTGCACTCTGGATGTAGCTGGAAGGCATGGCAAATAGAATTCACTCAGGTGATGGGTTTAGTGTGAGTGGATGCAGAGGGGAGCTCTCTGCTCCCCGCTGACTCCCCCCAGCCGGCTCTGGCATTAAGTCAGCCCGGCTCTGTAGCAGACGACAGCATGACAGCTGTTTCCAATGACTAGGGGAAAAACACATTGATTCACCTCCTCAGTTGGCCTCATTTGGGGAGAGATGGAGTGTGGCCAAAACACTCTGCACTGGCTGAGACATGACATGCGACACGGACAGTAGGGAAAAGGTCAGAGGCAGCAGCGAGAGCGGAGCGGGGAGGAATAGCTGCGGCTGACACTTCCTATATTCCTTCTGTAAACACCACCGATTCATATTCTGACGGTGTGACGTGAACCTTGACACTTTATAATAATTGCGAATCTGCTTTACTGAGAAAAATAATGTCAACAAAACATCCGATCAACTCTAAGTTTTCAAAGCTGCCAAGAATGGAATGTCAAATACACCAGATATTAATCAATCAACTCCTGAAAATTATTGCTTTGTCCTAAAAAAAAAAATTTTTTCCGGAGGCTGCTGCTGCAGACATAAGCATGCTGTTTCTCATCTTGGGATACGGCGATATAACAATACTAATTATATTGATAATATTTCATCATGATTAAAAGCTACAGGAGCCAGAAAGCAGCTGCATAACTTTCTATTTCAGGGTGGGTTGTTCTGCCCTTGTGTCGAGACATTGGCAGATAGTATGTGATTGTCCGTGCTATTGATTCATTAAGTAAACTCTGGTGCTGACAGACACATTCTGCTGGTGCTGTAAAGCCTCAGTGTTGTGATTAGTGCTGTTTTTGTACTTTATTGTAATCTCTCTTAGCTAATAAAAGTATTGAGGAAACCCAGAATGGATTTAGATAGATAGATAGATAGATTGATAGATAGATCTATAAATAAATCTGTATATAGAAATGTTAGTATCCAGGAATTATATGACTTTCTCTTTTCTATATTGCTGCTATTGGGCTCTTTCCACCATGAAACCTTCAGTTAGTGCAGCGGCATAATTAATTAATCAAAAGAAAGCCGAGTATAACGGCATCCAGGTTGTATCATTGGTCTAAGAAATGTATAAGAGATCTTGTGCGTGCGATCAATAGTGCTCTCATGCTACTTCAAACATTGATCTTCCTCCTTCGAGATTTAATTAGTTCCTGAATATGCTCGGTGTAACATGAATATTGTGGTATGGCCATTGAACCCTGGGATGATCTATACTGCATTTGTCCAGGGATCAATTATGAATGTTGTAATTCGCTATTGATGTAATTGATTCATTTGTCCAATTATGCAGGAGACGGTCGCCAGTCCTTTTATTCTGCTGTTTGATGAGGGACCCAACAGTGCAGGATCCTCATGAGGAACAATAACTAAACTCTCCTCTGTCTGGTGCTGAGGTGGGTTCTGCTTTCATTTTTATCCTTCGTTAACTGGTTGGTTTCCTCTTTCTGACACCCAGTTATCTGGAAGAAAAGTATTGAGTACTTTTATTACATTATATTACGTTTCCTATAAAAATGTTGAGGATATTAGGCTTAATATTTCTCCACTAGACTGTGACCTATCTGCAAAAAGTGCAGCTTCTGTTATTCTTAGCCATTTTGAACCCGGTTCCTCTTGCAGAAACTGTTTTGCATATAAAATCTACAACCTGCCCCCTTGATGTTCTCCCTACAAATTCTTGAAAGAGGTTTTTGACACAGCTCCACTATTTTAAATAATCAACAGCTCCCTAGCAACTAGTACTTCCCCTCTGTTTTCACTCACACTGTGGTTCAACTCCTTCTCAAGAACCCCCGTTCCTGTTTAATTCAAGTACCTGCAGGCCCGTCTCCGAGCCTCCATTTTTATTCAAGGTTTTTGAAAAGGTAGTTTCACCTGCATTTAAACTTTTTATGAACCAAAATAATATCTTCAAACAATTCTAGCCTGCTTTTAATAACTAATGACTTTCCTTTAGCAGCGGATGTGAAGATGTGATGTAAGTTCTGTTTTAAACTTTTGATATCTTAGCGAGCTGTCTGACCACCAAATTTTAATTTAAAATTTTATTTTAATTCTGAAATCATATGTTAGCTTCCCAGCCTCAGCACTGTACTGGTTACATAATCTGTAAATGTAATATTTATTACACCCACACTAAGCATAGCAGGTGGGTGTATTGTAATCACTGATGTTTCTGTGTCACAGTGATAACTTGGACAGTTTTTTTATGTGATTTGGATAAAACTTGGCAGCTTGTATAGCGGTCAGGTCAGGGCCTGACCTTTCAAATTAAAATAATATATACACCTCTGAAATGCAGTTACCTCAATAGACCAGCCAGTGGCCGCTCTCAAAAATTGCCTTTCTGATTTCAAGTGTTGGTCTTGCAACATTTTCCACAGATTAATCACGGCCAGCCCTGGGTCGACATCCAGTTCATTTTCCGATTAAAATAATAATAATTATGCTGAAAAACATATTTACAATTTAATGGTTCCACACAAATACATGTTTTGTGTCATAAAGAGAACGTGGGCACAACAAAACATAACAAAGCCTTGTTGTTGTGCAGAGTCTCTCTGACCTGTCAGCAATCAGCAAACCTCTACAGCAGGAAATGTTTGTTGTGAAGCAGCCATGGTGTTTGTTTTGGTTGTTGTCTCATTTTTAGGTCAGAGCATAGCGGCTTCTTCTTTGGATCTTGCCTTTGGGTTTGTCCTGGACTAAATCAATGAAAAAATAAAAAATAAATACAAAAAAAATTGATTTGCTCCCCTAGAACACCATAAACTTGATTCAAAATGAAATAGGAATGCCATTTGCCGGCATTAAACTATCAGCTAGAATCAGAGTTCATCAAGAAAGTTGTGTTTTCCTGCTTCCTCCTGGCTCCAAATTATATCCCAGATCTCTTAGCTCCCTATGAGCCAGTGTGCAGAGGAATCAGTGCCATCTTTCAAATCACTTCTTTAAAACCCATATAGACTTAAAGACTTGTTTTCATGTGGCATTACTTTTAGAAATTTGCTTTGACATAATGAGCCTCATTTACTCATTTTTTTTTTATCCTCTGCAGCCTTTTACCCTGTGGCACTTTTGTTTATTATCTCCTTTATGGAAAATGCCGTCTGTTTTTCTGCTCTGTTAAGCACTTTGTAAACTGTTTTTGAAAAATGCCATGCAACAGGTTTATCATTATAGTATTTCCCAGAGCTACAAAACAAGCCTCCTAATGAAGTCGGTGGGACCTCGTTGTCTTTTGAAATACACAGTGTTTTGGCAAAGTTGGACGTCTGATCATGTTATTTTATCTCCAACCTGGGTGTCATTTGCATCAGAGAATGATTGATCTCCAAATAAACACAAATTGCAGACTGTACACACAGAACTAACAAAGGAGAGTTTGGCATTTATTTATGCATATTATGGAAGATAAAGAGATGAAATAGAGTTTGATGCCCTCCAGCATTCAGATTACTGTCATGGATGGATCAGGAAATCCACCATGAGAGTATGAATTACAATTTTTGACAGAAAAGCTGAATCTTGGCCAATTTGGCAACGATGTGCAGCACCTGTTGGGAGTCTAAAAAACATAAATTTAAAATGAAGCATCTCAGTGAAGTAAATAAGGTACTTTTGAGCCCAAAGACCCTTTCCTCTGCCTTTATTTTTTGACACTGCAATATAATTGCGACACAGCCAGTCAGGACGATGCGCAGACCAAAGCTTTCTGTATTTGTGCATCTATGGAAACGTTGCAGGATAAAGCTTAACAACACCTGAAGCTGAAATGAGACAAATCACCTATAAGCTGACAGCCTTGTTGGCATTCTGTCATTCATTACAAAATTTCTAAGATTCCTCCTTGCAGTTTCAAAAGTAATTCGAGCCACCTTAAAAAAAAGGATAATCTCTATCTGCAGAGACATACTAACTCTCATGACAGCAAACACACCACCGGTTAGAGTATTAAAGACTGGACTGGTCACAGGGAGAAACGCAAGGTGTGTAATGTCCATCACACCTACACCATCACTGCCTGAGAGGACGAACTCGATCTAAACAACAAGAATGGAAACATTCTTTGGGCAGTGGTTTGAATGAATGAAAATAGAATAAAAAACCCGGGATCAAAGGAAGTTGAATCAAGACATTAGGAGCAATGATTAGATAATTAGACAGACAGACAGCTAGATAATGAGAAAAACAAATTTCCTTTATTTTACTTTATAGCCAAAAATAGTTAAATGAGTTGAACGGGTTTCTCTGCTCCCAGGGTTAATGAAATCAAATGAATGGCAATACAATCCAAAATTAGGAATAAATTGAACAAAGTAAATCAAATAGAATGTGTTAATTAAATTCAGGTAGAATCTGCACTTTAATTATCTGCTCAATGGTCAAGCTAATCACATCCATAGCCGCAGTGGAAAACAACAACAACCAAAAAGCAAAACAAAGCAACACTAAACCTGTTGTTCCCCATGAACGATGAAGCCCCATCTGGGCCACTTAGTAACAAATATGTAATCTTGTTTTTAGCTGTAATTGTAGTTCCCCCTTGGGCCAGTCGGTGTAATTTTGAATGCTGGAATGCAACGGTGAAATGCATCATTTCCCCAAGTCTGTCAAAATTGAATTGTTGTTATCTGAGATATTGTGTATGATGCATGGATGAGCGAACAAATGATCTACTACTCCCCCACTTCCCCTCCAAATCCCCCCCCTCCCACT
>OMLF01003903.1:7719-30651 GCA_900302615.1 Holocentrus rufus | reverse complement strand
CAGCCTGCCAGTCTGCACAGATCCCACACACACACACACACACACACACACACACACACACACACACACACAGGGGTGAAACTAAGGTGAATTATAGGTCAAAGTGAAATGAAAAATTCAACATCAATCAAATAAGAAAGTACTCAGCAGAGCGCAGACCTCTGCCAAGGTAGCAGCTGGAGGTTACGGCCCGGTTTCTAAGCCACGCCCCCTTTTGGCAACACTGTTGTCATAGGACGCATCCCTTTCAGCCAAGCTGGTCAGTGCCATTTTAACCCATGCCCTGCCCATTTTGTCATGTTATGGGAAGTTGTTGCTGGAAATTACAGCCCTGTTTGGGATAAGCCCCGCCCCTTTTTGGCAATTTTGGTGTTACAGGACACGAGCCTTTCATCCAGTGACTGTGGAAAGTTGGTCAGCGCTGTCTTGACCCATGATCAACCTCCCAGCTGAGACAAACATCATCCCTGGATGTGCTAAGCCCCGCCTACTGCCACGCCCCCTTGAAGACAATTGGCTGAAAAGTTCAGTTCTTCACTGGTCCAGAACTAGTCAAAGCCTCTTGAGCTCCACCATCTGATTCATCTTTCCAGATTCCCAGGCAGACTTGAAACACATTACTTGCAAAATGAAAATGAAACATGTATGTTGTGAAAACGGCTAAAATTGTCAAATTGTATTCAGGTGGACACGTGGTGAGGGAGACTGTCATGTGACCAAGAAGTCACAAGTTTGATCCTATAAAATCCACATCCTGTCAAAATAACTAAAACACTGACCCTTCCCCGCTCACTCACACTCCTGGTCAGAGCATCTAAACATATTCAACTACTTCATGGACATCTTGTCTGGACCAGAACAATGTGTCCCATTCAGGCACATATTGTTAAAGACATAAAAATAACAACTTACTGCCTAATTTTAGCTCCATGTCAGGTGTGGGACTCCAGCTGAACTCTAATTAAGAATTAAAGGAGGAGCTGCTCCGTGTCGAGTGTGTGAACTCTGAAGTGAAGCTGCAGGCAAAGTCTGAACTGTGGGGAGAATTTAGTCAGACAACCTGCCTTCTGTTTTGTTTCCAAGCCTACAGCCAAAATGCTGCTCGCACACACACACACACACACACAAAAACACACACAAGATAATGGTGCATATGGGTTTGGTACGTGGAAACCCACTCAATGACCTCATATCTTGTGCCCTATATTGTCCTGCTCACACACACACACTTACACATACAGATACACACACACACACACACACACACACACACACAAGGCCTCAACAAGAGGACGATGTCATCGTATAGCGACTGACTCATTGTTTGTCCACCGTGGCTGCCAGTTGGAAGCAATGCAAATTCTCCTCTGTTCCTTCTCTCCGTCCGCACTTTCCTTTTCATCTCCCCTTAAAGAACCCTTAGGGATAAGGGGTAAAACGAGGACTGCTGGTGTTAAGTGAACTCTGATGAAAAACCGAGGATGGGCGAGAAGAAGAGGAGAGGAGAGGAGAGGAGAGGAGAGGAGGGAATAGGAAGTGCAGGAAAGGCAGTGAGAGGAAGAGACCTTAATAATTCAGATTCTGGCATACATTGCAGAAAACTGGCAGCAATGTTGCCACACATGAAAATTTATGCAAATTACTTTTGAAATAAACTTCCACTGAACTTTCCATTATTATCAGATGTTTGCCGTGAAATAGTAGATCCGTATCAAATGCAAATATTTGCTGCAAGTTTGCCGCAAACTTCATTTTTATATGTGGGGATTTCAAGAAAGCAATAGAGGTAGATAAATATCTTAAATAAATATAAATATCAGATACTTTCTGACGAGGAGGGAGATTTTCCAGGGAGATCTTCCATCATATGAGCCAAACTTTTTTTTTTTTTTTTTTTCAAGAGTTCAAAATCAGGGTTTCCCTCTTTTGAGTTACTGTACATGGTGGATATTTTATAAAGTAACTTAAACCCCTTTGACAGCAGAGTCACCACAGCACATTCCTGTGTAAGAAGCTCAACATAAAATGGACCTAAAATTGTGTGTGTGATTCTCAGAGAGCTACAAACATTGAGGCCAGCACAGTGTGAAAAGAAGTTGAGCTCAAACTTTTTGAGTGTACTGGCAAAATGACCTTCAAGTTCAGGTTCAAGTTTATTTACAGCCATTAATGACTGTTACAGTCTCAAAGGGCTTTGCAGGCTCACACTTTATAAATATAAAAATGACACTCCCTTGACCTGAACCCTCATAGAGGGCAAGAAAAAATAAAAATAAAAACCAAAAAAATAAAAACATGAAAAAAAAAACAAGCCAGAACGGGGAAAAAATGGAGGAAATGTTGAGAAGGATTGCAAAGAAGGGAGTCCCTTCAACGCCGACCAAGAGTGCCATGGGTGCCGAGTGGGCAATTATTAGCTCAAATCAAATGCAGTCAATTAGCTAAATGACCATCACTATGGAGTGCTTATAGAAAAAAAAATACATAAAAAAACACACAGACACCCTTAAACACCTTAAAACTGTTAAACATCTGTTGGTCCGTTTTGTCGTTTGGAAGTATACTTTTACTTTTCCCCACAGATAACGTGACGTCACTTTGAGATATTTCCAGCACAACCACAATAGAGTCTGACAGCAGACAGCAGCTATCTGAAACATCAATAGTAAACACCGTCTTTTAGTGTCAGACACTCAGAATCAAGAGTAAGGGCCATTTTGTTCTGACAGGCTCTACAAGTGGCAGAAACAACCAGTTTCAATCCAAACAGCAGCCTCAATAGTTCGTAATGTAACAGAGCCACAAGACATGTTGTTCTCAGTGAGGAGTGTGGCTCTCACTTTGTCTCGACTGGAAGAAGTCTCACTTTTTCTGCTCTCACTATGATATCAATATCACTTTTGTGCTCTCCAGTTCCCTGTAGCTCATATTCAGACATGCTCTCTGAGGAAAGTTCAACATGTTCTTGGAAATGGAAGAAATCACTGAGGTTGACTGGGCTGGTGTGGGAAAGTGGATACAACAAAAAGATAACATCTACCACAATATAACTCTTCCACTGAACAGCACAGATTGCGTTATTTGAGGGTGGATACTGGATTCATTTGTTATAAAACATCATCCTGTTTGCTGCTGCGTCCTCACATCATGTCGTGTGAATGACCTGCGTGGCAAACTAAGACAACAATAAGCATCTGCAAGATGAATATTGCATAATAACCAGATGTGATTTAATCAAGTTGTAATATGAGGAAAAATATTCCAATCTGTATTAAGAAATTACATGGAGAAAATATTAATATTTATTCAGAGATTTTATTTGTCGGATTTTTAGTAAAACAGGGCAAGTTGGTTATGTCACAAGTGACAACAGTGATCCCATGATTTTCAAACTCTTACTTTCAGTGTTGTTCTAACTGACCGTGGCCTGACTGTACCTAGTCAATTTTAAGTGCAGTACATAGAGGCAAGGCCATTGCCTGAAGAGTTTATTAACAGTGCACTGCAGCACATAAAGGCAGGAACCCCAAAGAAATACAACCTGTCGCCTTAAACTGCTGTTATTCCAGATTGTGGGTCTCATGTCAGCTCACTGAAGTGTTGACTTTCACAAAATCGACTCAAACTACCACAGTTGAGAGACGTTGAAGGATGAAGCCAGGGAGAGGAAATGAGGACTGACTAAGGGGCAAAGGATAGGAGAGCAAAGACGGTAAAGAGAACAAAAAAGGTGAACAAGGTTCATCCTCCAGGAAGCATGAAGGTGTTCATAAAATTTCAGAGCAATATGCCCCGTGGTGACACCAAAATTGATAGGGTTCATTCACTGGGAAGAATATGCTCAGGAAAATACTTTATTACATTTAAAGATATGTTATGTACAAGTCAGATGTTGGGCCTGAAGGTAGCACAACTTGTATGCAAAGTTGACACATTTGTCGGATGGTGGTGCTACAGGAAAGGTCATGAGGTCACCGAAATTGACAGGGTTCATCCTTTAAGGAGCATGAATGTGCTGATCAAATTTCGTGCCAATCTGTCCAACAGATTAAAATATGTTGCCTTGGAGTCAAATGTGGAACGGACAGACAGGCAAACAGACACTGCCAGGAACAAAAACAGTGTGGTCGGTGCTTTGGTGTCTTTTTTCTTGGATTATCTGTTGATTAGGTAGTGATTTTCTGCAAGTGACAAGTCGATTAAAGTGAAACTGGTATAGCTGGACAACTTCCATGTTATGTTTGCACCTGCTGAAACTTTTTTTTTTTTTTTTTGTGCTTTGGGATAATAAGACCACAAACAAGTTAGCTCTTGAGTCATTATGAAAAATCTAGGAAGGTTATTTTTTATAGGCTCCTTCTTATTGTTTGTGTTGCCATGAAATATTTTTTAAAACTGTATAAAAACCAGCCAACTGAAAACAATCCACGCAAACTGAAATTATGTTCTTTTCTTCCTTTGCATGAAATTAAGGAAGACACACTGCCAGGTGATACACATTTTAATGGGAAACAAATTACCACTGGGTGTTTAGCAAATGTTACAGCTTTCATAAACTCAGTATAGGCTTTATATCAATTTCTGCAAGAGAGTAGCAAAACATAAATTTACTTCTATGTAAATGTCACAGATTATTACTTTAACGAGAGCATCTCACACATCTCACCTAAAAAATTCATATATATGTAAATGTAATTCATGTAGGAGATATACCTCTCATCTTGCTTCTGAGGAGAAGAGAAGAAAAGGGTAAGTTGCAGGTGTATAAGACAAAGCATTTAAAAAAGCAGCAGAAAAAGCTAAACATAATGGAGAACTTAAGAGGACGTTAGAAGAAAAGTGAGCACAGATGAGAGGAATGAGGAAGGAGGAGAGGATCAGAGCAAAGACAGGGAAAGGAAAATAAACTACTTTCACAGTACAACTTCAGTACTTTTTTTAACAGTACTTTTAGCCAAGCACTTTATACTCCACTACATTTATCTGGCGTCTGAAATTAATAGTCATTTTACAGAGTAAGGATCTATATGCAAAACATACGATGAGTTCAAAAAATGATACAATGTTAGAGTTTAAACAATTCAAGAGAATTGAATAGTTTGAACAGTTAACCACTGTGAAAGGGGCCATTCTTTACTTTTCACTGCTGAATGCAGGGGTTTTACTTTACTAGAGTACTTTTCCCTCATGGCATTGCTTCTATTTCAGTAAAGGTTCAGTACTGAGAAGGGGGATGGCTGTGTGGTGTAGCAAGCCAAGCACACGGGGAGAGACGAGACAGCTGGCGTCGTGTCGAGACAGCAAAGGCCAGCAGCACGGCACTGCTGAACAAAAACCAAGCTGTGGCCGGGCAGGTAATGGTGTGAGAGAGGAGACGAGGGAACAGAGAGGGAATGAGAGACAGAAACATATTGATGTGCGGGAATGAGAGAAAGAGAGAGCAAGACCGGAGAGACTAGGTGTCAAGAATGTGTTGACAGGGCAGCATATATTAAGGGGACAGCTAGAACATTACTCAAGACAGGACCGGGACACAAACTGACCTGAACAACGAGGAGAGAAGACAGGACAGGAGGTGTGATAGAAAGAGGGTGAGAGAGAACACAGAAGTGGGTGATATCTTCATCTATCACCACTTGCCAGTGTTTGCTTTTTTTTCTTCTCATACAGACTTATTCTTTTGAATAACTTAGCAAGTAATGACTGAGTCATCCATTTGGCTGTCGTTACACCATTCTCATCACTGGTTGAATGATCTGTGGGGAAAGTTACACACCTACTGAGTAAAGGTGTTAGAAAATCCACCAAAATGTTTCTGTCTTTAGAGAATTATGTGCACTTATTGTGTGGGTGCAATGTGGGATAGTCTTTCAATAATATCAAACAAGTCTCAATTAACTTTTGGAATTCAACTGCCATTCTCTATTTGGCCACTAGGAGGTGCAGTGATATCTCACCCCTTTTTGGGATAAAATGTAATCTTTTAATAAATAATGCCTGACAGACATGATTTCTTGAGCACAGCCTGACTGGGGACAGTGTCTGATTGCTTGTCATTTCATAACAAACAATACTTCTTTCTAATAATGCATCATCCCTCCTCTCAACTGGAAGATGTTTGAAATCAAAAAAGCCTTGACACTTACAGATGCTCTGCAGCTTGGTATTGTGAGAAAAGTACGGCATCTCAAACAGCAAATACTGCTGCTCACAGGGAAAAAGAAGAAGCATTTTCATCAAATCTAAACACCGCAGTGCTAACATTGATACAGCACTCAGCTACCTAGCAAGCTTATGAAATTATATTTCATAAGTTTGTTTTGTTAGATTTACTGCGCATACAAACACTCTTTTTTTTCCAGATTAAATTTTTACAAAATGGGGAATCTGCAATGAGTCTGTCTTGATAGACTGTTTGAGATATTTATTTAAACAGTGAAATTTGTCCTTGGATGATGGTGCAATGTGAGAGGAGCTGCCTTTAAGTTATCTCCAACTTCAGACATCGGAGCTTAGAACTTTTCACACCTACAGGTGCTTTTGTTGGAAATAATGCCAAAATGGACCATTTAACTAAAGGACTATTTGTGGTGGCTGATGTTTTACCTGAGGAATCAACTGAGTACACTGTTCTGGGCCCAGGGCCAGGGACAGTGTACTCAGGCTTTAGTTTTGCTGTCTATAGCAAAAGTTAAGCCAAGATGGCCTTGTATCATCAAAAGTAAGGGAAAAAGGGGGATTTTATAGTTAAGTGTTAGAGATACAACAACACTATCATCTCATATTTCACTTTATTGCGCACAGCTTGCAATTCATGGAATGGCATTGTAATGAATGTCTTCCTACATCTATTTTATAACACAGTATACAACTGTAAAGGAAGAGTGGCCAAAATTTGACAAGTGTGGTTTCTGCTGTTGTGTGTAAGATATTGTTTGATGACAGTGGTGAAGGGGAGCCTATTGTCTGAGAGGACTGTGGTGTGATTAACAGATGGTAGCAGTAATTTATAAATGCACTGACTGACAATGTGTGTGCATTAAGGTTTTTAATGTTTGGGTACTGGTTTAGACTAAGGCAGACTCTTGTCTACATGGTGCGCAAATTGGATGTGTTCTGTGTGTCACTTAAGGCCACTGACTGTTATGTGCGGAGGCGGGACTGGGAGGGGAAGAGGGTTAATCTAGGGGATGGAGAGCCCATACTTCCTGTCCAGGCACAGTGATTACACATTGTGGCCCTGCAGGCTAATATCATGCATTATGTCACTACACTACAATTTGTCATGATTGATGCTGTATGCAGCTAGTTAGTGAATGAGCATGCACAAAAACAAACATACACCCAAGCCGCTCATTAGAAACCAGCTTAAGGAAACATCCGGGTAAAACAAGTGATTGCACAGTTTGTACATCACCTCTTGCTGCTTATGTAAGCCAAGAGCTGTAAGGCTTGGTGGAAACTATGAATTACACTACTTTTTTTTTGGTAGGCATGGCAGCTGATGAGTCTGGCATCAAAACAACATGTAGAGCGTGTCTGCCATGAGTCAAATGAGAAGTGTTTACTCAGACCAGAGATCGTTCAGAAGCGAAACAGCGTAACTCAAGTCATTTTCTGTTGTTGTTTCAAATGGTTTCGGCACTGCTGCCACCCACACCTTTGGAGACAAGTGGCAGGTCCTGAGTCTATTGACTCCAATGGAAGAAGACGTACCTGAGGATATATTATGACTGACTCTTATTCCCCATAGGCACTGAAGTAAACATTGAACCTGTTTTTCACAAGCCACAGATCTTCCCAACTTTGTGACACTAAATTGGTATTTTTCAGACAAACAAGTCAGGGGAAAAGTGATTTTTTTGGAGACCTGCTGCGTTTCAGCTTACCTGTTGGTGCTTTCTGCTGCAGAGACATTGCCAGGTTAAAAAAAAAAATGTTAAAAAAAAAAAAAGACAGGAAGGAAGTGCGTGGCGTTTTCATTACGGTTTTATACAGTGAAAGTTATGCAGATATGTGGATTTTACAATAGTTTAATAAACAGTATCACAATACCCACAATGCCCCTCCAAAGGCAAATCATCATCAAAACTTTGACTGGGCACAATGTTAAATTATCAGAGAGCGAGAGTGAGAGGAAAGGGTGGTGAGTGAGGGAGGGAAAAAGGAAAGGGGTGAAACAGAGAAGAGAGCCGAGCGCTGAAATCAAAACAGATCAAGCCAGCGTATGTGAAAATGCATTCAACAGTTTCACAGTTTCACAGTTTCACGCATGATGTTGTGATAGACATCAAATCATCACCGCCTTTTTATTCAGGAGGGTTTAAAATAACTGATGTGTAAAAACAAGATTGAAAGCACTTAAGGACCTTCCTACATCTATTATTCATTGTATCTGATTGTAGATATGTGTGTGTGTGTGTGTGTGTGTGTGTGTGTGTGTGTGTGTGTGTGTGTGAGGATGTTATATGTCTATCTGCCTCTCTGATAGATATTCTTACAGTACCTGTCTGTCGGCTCTGTTTGTCTGCTTAGCTAGCCAGCAGTGGGTGTGGACAAAAAGAGTTTAAATATTGATGCATCAGGAGAAATGTCAAGATGGAAAAAGTAATATAGATTCCATGTCATGCTTTTGGTTAAAGTTTTTATTACCACACAGACATTTTGAGTAAGATACCCTTGCTTAAGCGTGCAGTTACTGTCCTGAACTACAGATTTCTCTTATTTTTTGTCTCTCTCTGTCTCTATCTGAGTAGCACACTGAGGTAGAGTGTCTGGCACAAAACATTCAGGCATCTATAAAAACCCGACAACTCCTGACATGCATTCTTTGTAATTCACTACGGATCATCATGCAGTTCAATAATACCAACATCTTATTCAGGGAGATACTGATAAAGTCTGTCTAGCCAGGGAAACTCACTCTATACACTCCCTGGACACCTGCACACCACGGAGTCTAAATCTAGAGAAAGATTATTTTGTGCTCTTTTAAAGGGATGATAACCCCAGTTAAAAACAGAACAGGGATTTTCTTATTATGCATTATTCTTTACTCACAGTCAATAACTATAATAAAATGAAGTCGTAAGGGCTTCATATTCCACAGTAATACACATTCAAGCAGGACCGGGTGGGTGTTTTGACAAAGAGGATGTAGGTTAGATAATTACAGATAATAGTTTATTACTGCTACATATAATGCCTGTGGTTCAGTGCAATGTATCTAATGAAGGCCATAGCCAAAATGTCAAGCTTTATGAATAAATAATAGATATTTATTTTTATACAAAGCAAGTGCTGCTCCTACTGTTTTTTTGTATTGAGCAGTGATAATCTCACACTCTCTTCTTTGGTGATAAACAACTCCTCGCTGCAGAAAACACCATCTTAACAAGACAATCTTGACCTTTAGATTTGTCAAGCTTGAGTCAATATTATCCCTGTGGTGGTAGACAGTTTCATAAATTTCACTACTGAGTAATTTACATATTTTTAGAAATAGTATGTAATGCAATGAGTATGTACATCTATCTATCTATCTATCTATCTATCTATCTGTATCTGCTTTTCAGCTATTTTCACTTTTCTCCTCTCCCTCTCTTTTCCTTCCCTTGCACCTCCTTTCCCCTCTGTTTTGTCTGTAAGCTGCTTGGTTGATATTCATCAGATGAAATGAGGTGGAGAGACAACACTCCATTAATATCTCTCCTGAACATCTGCAGTGACACGTTGAAACATTAGCAATGACAGATGAGTTTGCTGATCTACATCAAGACTGACACGCCTTACTACTGTCTTGGTATTCTGTACTAACATCCGCCACTTTACAGACAAACAGATAAACAGCCTGGAAACAAATATCCAAACAGGCAAATACATAAACAGATGCTATTGTGCACGTTGTTCATTTCCAGTCCTGGGAGGATTGTGGAGGTAATGTATGTGTAGGAGTAAATGTTTGAAAGCAGCTTTCACTTGCAGGTGTGTGTGTGTGTGTGTGTGTGTGTGTGTGTGTGTGAGTGTGTGAGTGTTTTGTTGCATATTTGAAGAGTGCCATTGTGTGCAGGTGTCTTCCTGCCCTTCAGGGCCAATCGGATTGCACCATCTGCACTGCAATGTAGAGAGAGGCACAGGAATTGACAAAGAACCATAAAGATTAAGAGACAATGAAACAGTCAGAGAAAAGAGGGGAAGAGAGGGAGAGTGAGCTGGAGAAATTAGATCAGACCACCCTCCCGTAAAGAAACAAACCCGTAGATTGTTTCTACTCTATAATATAAGAAGCGCTTCCTAAATTTGGGACCCTACCAGCGGTAATTGGCGCAGTTGAAAGTGCAACAAAGTCCGCATAGTAGGGTGGGTCCACAAAACACAGGACTTTCATGCGGGACGCCAGGTCAATTCACGTGTGAAGCGAGGCCGGTGTCTATTTCTGCGTTTTATTTTGTTTGTGCACATCCGCGCTATGGCTTGCATGCTAAGGCTGGTTGTGGCATATTTCCTGCTACCGGTAGGGGCGCTAAGTTAGAAAAGACTCCTCTGGGTCGTATTAGATGGTAGGAATAAATGACCTATGTGGTCGTTTAGGTTGGAGGACTTGTTGGATTAGACAGTAAGAGAGAGTGAGGTAAAAATAGTTGTCAGCTATCAAATTAAAGATTTGATAGTTTGGTAATTGAGAGGAAAATCCCTGTTGTCCTCAGCGCTGAGTGTAAATAAGTGCTCAACATGGTGAATCCCAGCACGTTCATTTAATTAACTGTCCAGTGACTTCATCAGCAAAACAAAATTGCTTGACTGGGAGGTTGCTTTTGATGGAGCATCCCCATTGTTATCATCAGCAGTGAGGAGCAGAGAACCGCTCTCCCTGATGAATCCCACCAAAAAAATATACAAGGTTTATCTATTTCAGGAGCAGAAGCCAATTTGGTATAATGAGACTACATATTAAATTATTTATTTTTTAAATAGAGTTTCTTGTGGTAAGAAGAATGAGAAAGAGATGTGATGACAAGGGTCAGGAGCCGGATTCAGACACAAGTGGAAACTTTTAACACATCACATAGGTCTAAGTGCTGTTTTTGACACAAGTCTGCCACATTATAAGGGCATGTGCTGTTCTGCACAACATCACACAAGGAACGACCTCCCTGATCTACCGGACATTAGACTGACTATGATCCCCTGCCACCTCGTGGAGTGGAATTACATCCAGATGTGATGAAAGCTCTTTCAGAGTTCAGCATATCACATATGACTAATCTTACTCATTTTAACTCTTGTACAACATTGTGTGTATTTGTGTTTGCATTGCAGCATCAGTGAGGATGCAGCCGATGTTTGGCACACGAGGAGCACTGAAGACAGCACAGCACAGCCCTCCACCTCTGCCGTCTCTCCACACACCCACTGTGTTATTTCCTGAATCCTGAATCACAGTTAAAAATATGAGGCGAGCCTGCGAGCTACATCAGGCTGACAACTCGAGTCGCTCCATCCCAATAAGGCGGCCTATTTAAACCAGCAAAGCACACATGCTCACTCTTTGCTTCTCCGTGCTGCTGCTCGCTGCCACTTAGCCATTCAAAGTAAAACGTTGACTGTTTGTTGCACCATTTACATAAATCTGAATAAAGTAGAGAGGCCTCTAGCCTACCTGGTTCACCTGCAGCGGTGTCAGCCAAATTGATGTCTCCCTCATGATCTGGCGCCACTAAACACAGCGTCTCCAATTATTGCGGACGCTCTCCGAGGGGACTGAGCTTCAGGGCTCTTGTGCCCCCACCGGTGACACCCACACTCTGCTGATGTGCAGGAATACGCCTCTCGGAATCTATTTCGCTGTCAGACCATTTCTTTTTCTCACCTCTGTCAGGGTCCTCGCCTCTGAGCCTCCAGCACTGACTGCTTCAGTGACATGTTGCCACTCAATAAACTTTTTCTTGTTTGTTAAGACACCAAACACTAACACCAAACTTGCCTCGACATCTTCCACAAGAAACTCAATTTTACACTCGGTGAAATTTCTCATCTTGGTCTTGTGCTCTGATTGTGCCATTTTCTCACATAAACAAGCAAATTAAAAAGCTCTTTGATACGCATCGATAAAATTCATGGTGGGAGGCGTTTCTTTGTCCATATGTGCTTAATTGTGGGAACAAATGGGGAGGAGTATGAGGCTCCTGCACATGTGCAGCTTTTCATGATGATTATGATTTATAAAGGGAAAATTGGGTGCATGTGTGTGTGAACGCACAGTTTTTAAAATCCGAGCATTTCTTTGTGTACATGCATTTCCTCTTTAGTGTCCATGTAACCTTTTAGTGTGTAATTTCTTCCAGGATGAGTGAGAGTTTGCACTAAGAAGTCACTGAGGTTATCAAGTGAGCACTTTCCTTTACAGGTGTGTCATTGTTGTAGATTCATGGCACCTGAAGATTTTCCAGCATTCCAGAAATACCCCCCCAGTCTTTTCCCCGTCCCAGCAGAACAAACTCCACTAGCATTTATGGGCAGTATGATAGATAATATGGGCAGTATGGGTGGAGTCACAGCTTCTGGGGGCTCAGTTCAAGATCATAGGAGCAACTTAACATATGCAAATAATGCTTTAGAATGGATATTAAGATAGACTAGATATAAAGAAATTTGGATCAGAAAAAAAAAATGCTTAAAAAGGATGTGGTTACGTGGTGGGAGGGATCAGCTGTGTCATAAGTGATGGTTCTGATAACTTCATAAAACATATTTTATGGCTAAATTTGCTCCATATTGTAAATGTTATCTATATAGGATTCTTACATCCTGCAGCATACTGACATCCCTAGTGATGTCATACTTTTCTTTCTTTTTTTTGTAATATTTTATTTAGCATGACATGTTTTCTCTGGCTAACTAAATGTACAGTATATGATGTCAGTTCTCAGGGTAAATGTGCTGCATATTGTAAGTGACATCTAGTTCATGTTAAATGCCAACAAGCCCCCAACACTAGCATGGCTCCCAGGCTTCCGCTCATGTTTTACTTGTATTCTTGCATAGATTGCTGTTAAAACATGCAGTGCATCTCTATACACTATTTCTCATATGTCAGCACCGATTTGATGTCATAACTGGGGCTGAAAAAATTACATAGTATCACCATGTAACCACATGATACTTGCATATTGCCAAGCCTCAAAAATGTATGACTTAGCATATGGTATGTGAGCATAGCTTCTAGCACCCAACATGTAATTTAACATTCTGCTCTGCTGTTATTCTGTCAACATGGATTTGATTTTACTTTTGCGGCTATGTGAAGTAGACTAGCCTAAGGGTCTAGCATGGTGGTAGACAGACTAATGAGCTTCATTCCATTTATTTCCAGGACCACAAGCTTACATTTACTCATAAAAATAGGAATCAGTGAAATAAACAAAATGAAAAAGCCAATGGAACAAACTCGGCTCATGCTGTAATTAACTGAATAAAAGTTTAAATTCATTTATTTGAGATAGTTTGGTTGGAAGGTTTGGGATTTAATAAGTGTGCCCAATGCTAACAACACTGCACTCACTCACCTCATATTCAGTACTGCTAAAAACTGTATGTGAAATAAAAATGTGGAAAAGTAAAATTTGGACGATGGGGTGAAGCTGAGGAGGAGGGAGTGTTTTAGCGCCTGTAGCTGGCCAGGTAGCAAACGCTAAGGAGCAAGATGTGTTTTTAATTAACTTCATTCAACTTCATTCAAACTCTATTAGGATGATCCTAGTTTGGGGTGTCTAAAAGGCCAATTAAAAGAGTAAATTAACAGAAAAACTGGAGAGCGTAATCCTTACAGGGTCTGTCAGCACAGTTGAACAATGAATAAGACATTTCTAGTCATAAACTAAAAGGATTTGCAAAGAAAAGGGAAAAAATAGATGATGTTAAAGTTTATTTAAAAAAAAAAAAAAATCACGAGAGAGGTCACAGTCATTTGATGTGGACCAGGCAGAGACAATAATCTCATAGGGAAAATATTTATTGAAAAAATCATGATAAATATTGATAAATCATGCAAAAAGTACATTTTCCCATTGACTTCCATACTTGTAGGATGAGAGAAGAACTGAATTCTGCCCACATCAATCCACTCAACAGTCACTCTCCAGGTCTGTCAATGACAATATCTTCTTTGATCAATCCACTGCACAAAATATACCAAGTTAAACTATACGGTAATGCAAAAATATAGTCTTTAATTAGTCACAATTGTTTTGCTCCTTTTTAATACTGGGAATAAATACACTCCATTTCCATTGCAAAAAAGGCTGTACAGGATGTTTATAATGTGTGTTTCACATCATGAACAATATTTCATAAACAAGTACTGGAAAATCAAGTATGGATTTATAGCATGGAGTATAGAGTAAGTATGGAGCCTGAAAAAGGAACATAGAATACGAATCTTAATGTGTTGAAAATGTAAACAATTTTTTATATTATTTACTAAAAAGATGTAGAGCTCAGATACTTAGGGACTTATCTTTCATTTTTGACTTCTGTGATGCAGGTCGTCCAAGAGTAGACAATATTTCAGATGACATCTTCCTTTTGGTTCAAAGATGTCTATTGCGTTGTTTCTTCAAGAGGTATTAAATTCAAATAGTGTCGAAGTTTTGTCTATAATCAATAGCTCTCTGCTCACTGTTTGACTTCTGGTTCTAAACACGCAGTGGTTAATAAACCTCTGGCACTTTCTATCTGGAGAGACAGAAAGTGTCACATGAAAGCACACCTTTTGTTCCTAGTGGCTGCAGGCAAACTAGAGGCGTTAAATGGCATGTCAAAACCATTTGACATGGCTCCCTGATTCAGCTCAGAACTGTTAAATGTTGGAGTGTCAACACAAGGATCAGACCACCAAAATACACTGTCTGGTGTCCATGAACTGCAGGAAAGATCAGTTGATCTTCTGTTCGTCTGGAGCGCTTTAATGCCCAGGCTTCAGAGGCCTTGAATGATCAGGTGCTGCATAATGTTGCAATCAGCCAGTGAGAGACTCAATCATTTGATATGTTTTTTGTTGTCTGATTAGAGTCTGGCTCTGAGTCGCAAAGTCATGATGTCAAAAGGACAGCTACTTCCTACATGCCACCTATGTGATTGGTTTTGCTTGTTGTAATGGCAGAAGAGCTACTGTGGCTGAAATTTCTGAATTTTGAAAGCTTGAAATCAGAGCACAGAAGCAAAAAGCAAACAGCCAAAAAGAAATATATGCTTTTTTCGAGCTGCTCGAAAAAATCCCGAAGCTAACTGGATTCTTTAAACCGCCTTCTTCTATTCAGTCTGAGAAGAAAGGAAACAAGACTGTCATTGCCAGCATGCGGTCCAACCAAAAACTAGAGGAAAATGGATGTTGGCATCAGGGCTCCCTTACTTTGGAATGACTTGCCTGAGAATTTTTAGGCAGGCTAAAGTAGTATTATCTTATCTTATGAATAATTTCTTAAAATTCACTTTTTACAGCAGGAGGAGAACTATTCACATAGTTGATCGCATTACTACCTTTAAAATACTCACAAAAAAGGTCTGCCCCCCAAATTTTGTACACCATTTAAACCCTTGTATATATCAAACTATGTAGAATATCACCATCAAACTTAATCTTTATTCATTTGAATACACAAAGGTTCAACAAAGAAGCAATGTGATAACTAAGCTTGGGAAATTCTTCAAAATCCTGTCTGATTTCAGAAGGAATCAAAGCACTTTGTGACTGTGGTTTGAACAGTGTTACGTAAATGAAGATTCTCATGTTTATTACAACAGTTTATTATATGCAGCCACTGTGTTGACCTTGCTGTGCTTAAGAAAAATCTTGCAGTTTTAAGTATACTGTATATCTGGTGGGAATCTTCTACAATAGGAGAATACCTACTACTGTATTTAAATCATGTTGAATATACAGCCCTACCCCTTTGTCCTGCCACCAGTGCTGCTTTTTGTTTATACTGCTGCATTAAAGACAATTTATATAGTGCTAGCTCTCTGCCAAGGGTAATTTATATTGCTTTGTGTGAGAGAATGCATGAACCAAACTGGACTCTTCATCTAATCATAAATTCAGCACTGCATCAGGACTGGTCTGGCTCCACAACAGCTTGGGCTGGGGGACAGGTTGAAGATATGTCCTTGCCTGTGGGCAACAGACCAATAAAAACACGTAAAAATAAAATTGGTTTTACTGCATCACCATATTTTTGGGCTGGCTTGTCACCATATTTGTGCTGGCTTATCACATTCAATATTTGAGGGAGCACTGAATTGTGGGATAACAGCTGCTCAATTAAGCACCCAGATTCTTTAATCAGTGGTTGCTATGGTTTCCTTGGTGTTCTGCGGTCCATGTTCCATATGCTCTGTATCAGCAGCATGTGTTGTCTGGATTAGATGTCTGTGTGTGTTTGTAAGTGTATGGGCATGTGTATGTGCCCCCTACATGCATGTGTGGGTCCATATGTGCCAGGCTGCATGCATGTGGCTGTTGCGTTAATAATCCAGAGACTATATTTGTCCCTCAGGGGGGATGAACTTTAAATGTATGACACTTAATCTTGCTCACATTTCTATTTGAATAACAGTTTTATGTGGACAGGAGGGTTTGCCAAATGACATCCATACTGTCTGTTACTATGCTAGCTGACGTGTACAGCTCTCTAGAGGATAGCCACGCTCAAAAGCTGTATATTTCAATAACATTTACACACAAAGCTCTGGTCTAATCAGCTTGATAGATGTAGAACACGGCCATACTGATTGTGGCATTTATGGTAGGTTAAAGGGCTAATGCGATCAAATGAAAAGGACTTTTTTTTTTTTTGGCCTGATGTAATGCAGAGTCCCTGTCATGCCATGGAACCAACAGAAACAGGCCTATGGCGTAACAAACTGACAGATAGTTTCCTCTAAGTCTCTAGCTGTACATAAATTTTAAATAGACATATGGGGGTGATATAAAGAGACCTGGTCTGGGCAGTTGAATTCTTGTAGAAAACTGCATATTGTAACTAGGTTGGGTACTTCCATTCAAATCAACAGTTGAATTTGGTTATACAATAAACGTGCAGGAATTTGTGTGCAAGAAAAACACACCTGGCACAAGAAATCCATTACCTGGCATGTACAGTATTATAAAGATACAGTTCATGTAGTAATAACAATAACCATAATAATAATAAACCCCAAAAAGGAATTTTGTTTTTGCATGAGCATGTCATTCAAAGGTTGGCTCAGGGAAAAGTGCACGCTGCATCACCAGAATGACCAAAAAAAAAAAAAAAAATTGGCTGAGGGTCGTGGAGCAAATCGTATCAGACACTGCTCCAAATACAAGGGGCCCATAATAGTGGAAAACATGATAACAGGTTAATTTATCTTATTATCTCAAGAAAACAAAAGGCCAATTTCTTGAGATAATGAGATAATTAAGGTTTCTCCACAAGAAAACAAACAGGTTGCTTGTTGATAAAAATCCAGGTTCACACTCAGCAGGTGTCTGTGAATTGGAAATGCTTGAGGGTCACTGTGCACCGTGGAACAGAGGTCTTAATAAATGTCTTTATGAACCCCTGCCATTATAATAGGCTTTATTTCAGCAGCTGCGAGCTGAAGCAGGGATGGTAGCTGATCAACCTCTCATGTTTGGCCTCTGCTGTAATAATGTATCTGCTACAAACAAAACTACACATGAATTCTCCGGTCATGACAGTGATCTTGAAGTCTGAAATCAGTTGTGAGCAGGACTTAATCATCTCTTGAGAAATATGCAGTTTGTTTTCACAGGATAACGAGATAAATTAACCCGTTATCACAAGAAAACTAATTTTGTTATCTCTAGATAATGAGATAAACTAACTTGTGATCTCAACAGAATTAAAAAACTATTGTAAGCACAGCCATTCTCAGCTTCTGTAGACAGAGGATGTACACACGATGTAGTAATTTTGCAGTAAAAACAATTTGCTCATAGTAACATTGCAGTAACATTTGTAAAGATTGCAAGTAATTCTAGGGGATGGTGAGGACTGGTAAGGATAGTCGGGGTTGGTTAAATTTGCAAGGGATGAGTCTTATGCCGGACAAACACAACATCACTTGAGGCACAATTTAGCTGCCTCAGACAGGTTTTGAGATCTGAGACAAAATCCCCGTGTCGGAGCCAACTTGGTATGTGCGGCCATCACCGAAGCCCGATAAGTTTGAGTGAGTCAGAGATATTGTCTGACCTGGTATTTGATTCATCTCAGACATCCACAGTGTTTCAAACAAGTTTGGGTTACACTTAAAATAAGATGATACAATTTCTGAGCAGCAAAAAGAAAGCATTTTTGTGCAATGATTGCATAAAGTTAAAATAAAAATGCAAACAGGAGTACATCACAGGCTCAAGGAGAAAAGGAAACACAATAATGAGGGATAAAGAGGGACTGAGGAAGAAGGTGCAATCCACAAGCTCTGAAAAACTATGGGACTCACTCTGGGAAAACAATAACCAATATGAGATCCATTAAGAAACTTCTTTGTACCATAGATGAAATGGCTAAAGCAGACAAGCTGAATGCCTTTAACTTTGTGATTTGAATTCTGTGTGATTCAGTGGTAGATGGCATTAATCTTTTAATCTAATTAACCTAATTTCGTTGTATGCTCTATAATCGTTGTATGCAATACAATGACAATAAAGGCGATTCTGATTCTGATTCTGATTCTGATTCTGATTAACATTTAGGATAATAGGATACAAATCTGCAAGCATGTGAATGTTAACTATTTTCACAAAGTTATGAGTCAGCACATGAAATTCAAACTTTTTAGTAACACATGATGATTTGACTTGATGGGAAGTTGAGTACCAACAGATTATCCAAATATAGTGTGAATCAAGTCTGATTTTGTCAAAACAAAACTGTTACCCTCTTGTAGTGTCAGATATGTAAAGACATGTGTGGTGACAAGAATGGTGAGCAGCAAGCCAGTGAGAGCCTGCTCAGCAGCAGCATGAACATTTCAATCAATTTTTATAGGACTTCATTTTTTAGACTGCATCATTTACCTCCAGCTCTCTCTTCAGTACAATCTGCCCATACAGTCATAATGTCCCCAACCATTCTCCCCTCCAGATTCATCTTCTACCTCTTCTTTTTGAACTTTGCGGCATACAGAAATACACAAACGCTATCTGTTTATTCCCATGCTCCATTTTATCACAAACAGGTAAAAGACGTAATGTCTTAAATTTTCTTTCACAAGACAGAAGGGCAAAATTACCATAAACAAACTGAAGCTGAGATGAAAACTAGGTACTAAAAACATTATAATTGACTGTTAAATAAGATAAGACAAGATCAAAGCCATCACGGAAAACCCCTCTCACCCTCTCTAAAGAGTTGTGGCACAAAGCAATAACAACTTTCTACTTTATGTAGACACTGTGTCCCCACACAGAGATCTGCACTCTACTGAGTGCACTCTTATAGTTTGGTTAATTAGATAGTGAAGAGACTTTTGTGGAATATTTCTGATTTTAATACTTGCCCAGAGTCAAAACAATACATGCCTTTAGAGTCATGAGCTTGGTTAAGCTAGCTTAGTTCAACTGTCGAATGTCTTTAGGGTCAAATAGCAGCTACATGATCTCATATACTGTACCAGCAAATGAGCTAATTTAAAGGGTTTGCCTTTTTCAAGGCTTTAGGTTTACACAATACCTGTTCCAAACAAGTACCTGTTGTAAACCCATGCTGACAAACTTCAACTGAAGTAAAACTAAACTAACATTGAAATACAAGTTGAAAACTGCATAGAGAACTTATGAGAAACTATAACCCTGCAGCAGGGCATCAAGATCCCTCATGACCAAATGTTTTTTGACAGTTGTGTAGTGTGTGCCCGCCTTCAGGAAGTCTGCCTGAGCACGCTGACAGCTCCTAGGGCTGCAGCGACACATAGTCTTGAACTTACCGGACCTACACCACTTCCAAGAAGAAGAGAGAGAGTGGAGTTTAGATGTTTTACCTGGGCGGGCAAGGTCGTGACAATCCCCTCTGACCTTTTCCTTTCCTTGATGTCATGCACCGACTGAGGGCAGCTGAGAGCCAACGACCTGCTCGACAGTGAAGACAATATGCTGGACTTAATCCTTGGAAAAGGAGGATGTGGAGTACACCAGACTGCACTCAGACCGCTGCGTTATTAATATTTATAACCAGGGTTGTGCCTTAAAGTTCATGCGGACTGCGATCAGTTTTTGTGTGAAATCAGGTGCAAAACATGATTGTGCAACAAGGAGACGGAATTTCTAAATAATTGTTAGTTTGCATGTCATTGGCCTGACTTGTGCAGCCATGCACTTCCAAACAGAGCTGCAGTCACATGCCAACTGTAATCTTTGGGTATTCTCTGTCCTACCTCAATCCACTTGTCCACATTTTGCACATTTCCTGATTGAAAAGGAAATAGAAGAGGGAGCAGCTGGACGTGGGGGAGCAAGAGACATGTGTGGTAGTTGGTTTGGATTAAGTGAATTCATTTTTTTTCAAGGTCCAGTTTAATATTCTGAAGCAATGCAAAAGTCACCTTGTCTGAAATAATCAGGAGTTACTTTATGGACCTTGACTACTGCAAGCTCTTTCACTCGATTATTCTTTTTCCCTGAATAGATCTGATCCCTGAATGGTCTCACTGGTATGGGGACAAATAAAGTGATATTACACACACCTCGCGCGTTGTTTGTTGATGTGCTTCGGCATTCAGTTAGATACATATTTGGCTGTATGCTTTAGGGATTGCTTTTGTTGTTTGTTTCGACGATTCTGAGTGTGTCAGAACAAAATATAAAGTAGGAAAGTCTTTAATAATCTGTAAAATAATACTTGTAAAATGGATTCAACCACAGAGTGTTTTTATTGGTGGTGGTGGGGTCGGGGGGTGAGGAGGTGACTAAAATGGATTGTAGAAATGCTGCAGTCTGCCTGCTTCAGCTTGCAGTTTTGCTGCTGGGAATAATGCAAGGATTTAAAACCTCAGTCACAATTTACTGTACAGCCCGTCAGCAGCCACAGAGAGCCCAGGGGAAAGACTGACTGAGACCAATGAAGATAAATAGCAGACTGCGGCTTTAGTAGCTTCTAAGAGTTAAAGGAAAACACCACATAATTTCATTACAAAAAAAAGGGAAGTTTCATATGCCCAGGGGCAAAACAGTTTGTCTTAATGAATAATTTTAACTACTCTCAGAAATATGAAAGAAGACTGTCCTGTCCCAAACCTGTATTACCACACCAAAGCACTTTAGAGCTCCACTGAAAAGCAATTTGGAAAATATGGAAAAGGCTCATCTGGGTATAAAAACTGTTATCATCCCTACAATCAATTTCCCAGTTGTTTTTAAATAATAATGACATCAGAGAGTCAAGTCTTAGTTCTGTGGTTTCTAGCTTTGGAAGACAGCTGTTCATGTTCACAAATAATCTTTTTTTTTTTTTTTATGGGCCACAGGCCACATTTTAATGAAAACCCACAACGCCACAAGTCACCATCGCAGAGATTCAGAAAGTTATTTATAACCAAAACCTGAATACATCAGTCAAGTATAACAACAACATCAAGGAAATTGGGGTTCTATAGTTTCTGTTAGACATCAGTGACTTATGAGTTTTTGAACTAAGGCGTATTCCTCTGTGGCATCTCTTAAACATCAATTACACTTGAGCATAGAAGAAATTGGCTCTGTACACCTTCTGTCATTTCCCAGCTTTCTGCTGAGAAAAATGGGCAGTGTGCAAGAAACTGAAACTTCTTCAGGCATTTTTGTCCCCTGGAATTTTTTTTATTTTTTTTTTTGGAAATACCTTTGGAATTATGAAACTAAAATGCCTCAAATAATCAACCCATATCGCCCTCATTAAGGCACAAAGAAATTTTTATCGGCATGCGCCTTTTCACAACAGCTATAGAGACTTCTAAATAAAAGTGTTAAGTGTGTTGTCAGGGTTCTGGTACACTGACCAAATGCAGAGACCACCCAGGAGACTTAGTAAAGCATGGCAAGAAAAACAAAGCACACAAATCCAAATACAGGCAATGGTCAGGTAACAGGCTGGAAAATAGGTGCAGACCGGTAGCTACACACTTTGACACAGATTACACAAGACAATCAGGTAGACTCTGCTGGAGGTGATCAGTGGAACGAGAGGCAGCTGCTGGGTGGCAGGAACGGCAGAGCTGATTCTGGAGCGGAAACACTTGAGCAGGTAAGAAACGAGGGAATAAAGAGGCAAACCATATCATGATGTGTATGTGGGTGTGCATACACGTGTACACATTTTACTTGTGTTTGTAAAACATGTTACTCAAATTTTAATGCATTCATTTTATTATTTTGATTCTATTTTATTTTTTTAAATTTAATTTTATTTTATTTTAGATTGCTAGGGTTAGATTAAGAGAAGAAAACCACCTGGGCCCTTGGCGTCCATATTGGTGTGGCCTCCAGGCTTCACATCTACTCCATTTTCAATTTCAGTCGTCAGGTGGCCAAGAGAAAGACCACTGACCCACATTCTTAACTTGTCCGCCACCTCCCTGATGAGCAGCATGCCTCGACTCAGGATCAGAGTTAATGTGAAACCATGTGGCAGTTCCTGCTACTCAGCACTGATTGGCTAACAACTGAACTGTCAGACTTGTTCCAGCCTCATGGAATCACCCCCTCACCTTCGTCTTTATGTGGTGCAACGAATTAGGGCCCGAGTGGTGTTCCTTGTGTCTGAGATACAACATCGCTTGTCATTATGGGTTACAGGGCCTGGAGTAAAGGTCTTGTGCAGTTCACCAACCTGTCACCCCCTCTCTCCCCTCCCCCCCCCCCCTCCCCCCCTTCTCTCTCCCCCCCCCCCCCCG
>OMLF01003883.1:3753-49201 GCA_900302615.1 Holocentrus rufus | reverse complement strand
GGATGCACACAAATGTCGCACATTTTGCAACACAAAGTTCTGGTGCCAAAGTTTGTGGTTCTTGCTCTTGGAGGATGGTTCTGGGGCAAAATGAGTACCTCAAGGTCTTGTGTGTTTGCTTTTCCACCTCGCCTGACACAACTGGCCACAGCAAAACAGTACAGATGGAAGATGTCAAAGCCGTTGTTGCGTTCATGATTATTTTCTACCGTGATGTTACTGTGATGCTGCAGGTTCCTGGTTCCTCCAAAGGGTTCCTGTGTTTCCTGTGATAGGAAAGGGGTTTCAAACAGTACAGTGGTCTCCACCAATCAGAATGCCCAGTTCTCACAAAAGAGTGCATCACTGCAGAGAGATGCGATTAAGTTTTCTCCAACTTAATTCTCAAATGAGTGTTGTTCGTAAGAACTTGAATGAGTAGGCGTACTGTGTATATTTCTTGGGAGAGATTGTTTTGTTGAAGGAGTAACTGCTGTTCAACGGACTCACCATTTTTAGTGTTTATAATAATGCATATCTAGCTAACTACACTATTGCTTGGGTTTGTAAGTCTTTCACTCATGCGCAGTCCGAAGCGAACAAAGGCGCACCTTTACCCACTTTTCATTTAACTGCCAATTTCAATGTCAACAGCCCCATCTGGTGGCTGCATGAGGATCTCCAATATGTGAATGTATCAAAAGTTGGTGGATTTTTATATATATATATATGTATGTATGTATGTATGTATGTATGTATATTGCATAATAGAATACTGCTAATATTTTAAGCATATTTTTAGTGCATAACTGTATTTAGCATATAGAGAGTCCAAAAGTTTGAAATATTCTTTGTCAATCCTTGCCACTTTACAGATGCAACATTTACGTACATAGTGAACATGTAGCTTTTAAAAGGTTTAATGTGGTAGTGATAAAAAAACAGGTTAATCCTAAAGAACTGATTGACTTCGACCTATTCTCTGACCACACACCTTTAGCAAGTCACTGTCCTCCAACAAATAGCTTAGCTAGTTGGTGAAAACCTGTAGTAGCACAGCCGTAAGGTATAAAATGTTTCAGAAAAATTTAAAATTTGTAGAAGACGTACAGGATTTGCAAGATATTTTTCTAGTTTGGATCAATGGATCTATCCAAATAGCAAACAAGAAATGAAAATAATCAAGAGGATCGTACCCTTCTTAGATGGAGAGGGTGTCTTAAAGTGGAGTCATAGCAGCAGCATTAAGGATTAAAGTTGCCCCTTGAGATACCAAGAGAGGATTGATCAATAAGACAAGATTGCCTCTCTGCAGTGTGTGAAGCCCAGTGCAAAACCCGTGAACTGGCATGTTAGATGCATTATGCTCTGGATCAAGGATCAGCGCTATGGTTTGTGTGTTAAATCCAGATAAAAGTTGATGAGCTTTCCACTGAGGTAGTGCTAATGATGCTCTCTTGGAACTGAAACAATTGGCAAATGATTATTGATTTCAGCACAAGAGGAGTTTGGCTCCTGCACAAAATAATCTTGTGCCAGGTTGCAGCCTCTGAATGTAAATCTAAATCACATTCACACATGCATTTTAATTGAAACATCCAATGTTTTTCCTTAGAGAAAGAGACAATTTGTTTGCACCTGTATGATGATGATGTTCAAAGAGTCATCCCGTTATATAACCCATCGATTGTCAAGAGCAGCATGTTGCAGTACCATCATACCAGACAATTCTGAATTTGTTTTCACTTCTCAGACTTCACAAGGAGTGGGAAATGAAAGGGCAAAAAGGTAATTCCCCAAACTGTTATTCAGAATTATAGGAACAGAAAGACAAAGAGGGGACATAAACTCTTAATGTGGCCCGTCTTGATGATCATGGTGCAATAGTTTAATGCAGTACCTGTCATCTCTCACACTGACAGCATTAGATTTGATGGTACTAAATGTCTAAATGCACCCCTTGGTTCAATTTGAAGGGCATATCTTGAGGACAAATCAAAGTTTATTGTTGCTCTACTTCTCAAACTCTATCTTCCAGCCTACTTGGATTTTTAGGCAAACATTGAGCTCCACCAAGTGGATGAATATAGTATTGTAGAAATGGAGAAAAAAAATCAACCAAAGCTACAGATATCAACAAATGTTTATTTAATGACATAGTTTTATTTTGTTCTTGCATTGCTAAACCAATGCCAACAAACATTGTTTTCTCCCATCAAACTGACTGAGACTGAGAGAAACTGATCAAAGTGAATTCTGTTAAGGTCAGAGGAGAATTATTAAAATTACATTATATCACAGCATAGAAATGGAAAAATAAAATGGAATAACCTTTCTCATGCATTTGTGAAAAATAAATAATTCCTTTTGCATCTCATTCTATACATCCCTTTCACAAGATCGATATTGCGTGTTGATTTCAAAGCTTTTCTGTAGCCACTTAATACAACTGTGGAATATTACTCCATTACAGAGAGAATGCAGTGTTTTATGCCTTTGATGTTACATTCTAAAAGACAAGTTCAAAGAAAGTCTCAATCTGCATACAGATATCAAGTACAGGCATCTACTAACAAGCTGGAAGGAACAATTTGCCGAAAGTACTGGATGTCTTGGGTGTAATATGACAATATCAACACATTGTAGCCACCAGGCACGAATGCAAAGTAAAATACCCTGCTTTATTATTATGCACAGTGTGCCAGTGAATGATTTCAAATAGGGTGTGTGGTCTGTCTACTTTACAGATGTATACTCATACATGACTTGGCCATAAAGTAACTCTGTAATATTACATCATGATGCCACAGTGACACTAGCAATAATGCATTAATATTTGGTGAGACTGCTTCATGTTTCACAACTAGTCAATAAGCTTCCCAGGGCTCTTCTGTGGTGATAAAACTTGATGAAACTCATTGTATGCAATCGTTAATATTAACAAAAGTCATCTGGGTCTTCATTGCCATCAGTTTTGTTATAAGCTTATGGGGTCATGCATCAGTTCATACATGTATTAAAATCAACACAGGATCAAATGTTAGAGAATATACTGTACATAAATATATTTTTGAACTTTAGAAAAACAGAAGAAGGCAGTGTGGTTATAAAGGTGTAGCTAAGTTCAACATTGTTTAATGTTCCCGGCCTAAAATGTCAAGGAGTTTGTATTTAGACCTAGAGAACAGACCTATCATGAGGTACTGTCTTGAGACCGATGTCATTTTAATTTCTTAGCTCTCAAGAATGAACTGGAAAAAAACTCTTAATATTTTCGCACCTAAACCTTGAAATATACAAGTTGATGAAATAAAGCTCATTGCTCACAGCTCATCTTGCAAACGAAACGTGTTTGGATTCAAACATAAGACAAATGAAAACAATACAGAAAACATTAATTTGCAAGTGAATTGGTTTACTTTGAGAGGGTGAATGAGCAATACCTATCATTCATACAAAATGTATATTATTTTGAAGAAATGTGCAATCAAAGCATTAATAAAGGATGCCTAAACATGCTCTCTGTTGCTGGCATTTGGAAAAATATACAGTTAGAAATATATACACATCCAAGAGTAGCAGTTTTACATACTCAGTGTGGGCATTAGCAAGAATTTGCTTGCATAGTTGAGTGCATGCATAAGCAATTTACCATGCAACAATTGCTGTCATACATTTTATGAATGGCGATCACTTTTCTCAGTCTATGTCAGTGCGTTCAATGTAGATCTCCTCTGTAACCCATAAGCTAAAGATGTGCACAAGCTGCGATGTCACAAAAAAATGACTAAGGATGGTCTGATTCAAACACACCATAATGCTCTATATACATCTATGGTGCTCAACAAAGACATCCCAGTAAATTGTCTTTGATTATCTTGGTTGTGTGCGTAGTGGCTTTTTACATTAACCCTGTGTTCATCTGAGAGGAATGTTTTGAGGTGTCTGGCAGTCTTGAGTGAGAGGTTCCCCATAAGGCCATGGGCAGCCACGGTAATCGTTGGCATCAGCAACTTGGGGGCAGAAGGGGGAACAGGTCAGGGAGGTCTGAGGGCATTTGCAGGGAGAAGGTAATAAGTTATTACTGTTAAATCAATATAACCATTTAAGAACCATGGTCTCCAGATATTTAACACTAGTGACGCATGCTTTATTCCTGTTCTTGTTCTGGGCCTCATGTTTGACAGTCTGGAATACAAGTCTGATTTTGGCTGCACATAAATGCTGTTTAAAGGCTGTTGCACAATTACTATATCAAGAAGCATATGTAAACAGCAGGTTTGGTTAAATAGGATTAATTGTGTATTACTTGAAACAACATTTTCAGTGCTTAATAAATATTAAAATTGACTTATAAATGTACCAACACCTGGAGTTATACAATTTAGATTATACTTAAATACATAACTATGATTATCTGAGGCACTGATGTTTGTTGTTGACATATGGCTCCCAATATTTAAGGAGAGCTGTATAGAGAGATTTTTTTTTTTGGAAATAACTGAGAGGTTCACATCCTCAGTATGTTAAAAATTGCCAGTAAACTTCCTTTGGTGACTGAGTAGTCCATGTTTGATGTGATGTATCTCAAAAGATTTCTTTCCTTCACTATCCACGTTTCCCTCTGGTGCAAAACCACGCTTATTTTTACATCCGACCAAGACGTACCTCAGGCAAGTATGCTACAGACAGAACCAGGCAAAAATTTCAATACATGTGTGGTCCATAAGTTTTTACAATACAATATAATATTCTTTAAAATCAATGCAATCCATACAAAGTGCTTTGTTTAAATCCATTCCTAAATAACTATTTCACAAAGTGGACAGTAACTGTCCAATATGGCAGCTGGTATTCATTAACCAATGAAAAGCTACAGGTGCTTTGAAGATGTTTCTCAAACAAGTGGTCTAGTTTGATGGTTCAAACACCTAAGAGCTGCACTAGAGAGATTGTTATCGGGGCCTCCACATGATTTTACTTGGGCTTCTGGCTAGTTCGTGTAGAATTGATGGGGATCTTTCTGGACTGCATTGTCTTTTTAGCAGGTTCTTTCTTTGAAGGTTCTTTCGTACTGGCAGAGGACTGGGTGGCTGTTTCAGCTGCAGATGACTTGGACTTGTTGGAGGCTAGCAGCGAACGCTTAGCAGGGGTGGACGTCTTAGAGGATTCCTTTTCTTTGGTTGTGGCCAAATTACTCTGGGCCTCTGAAGCCACATTCTGGGCCTTCTTGCTTACTCCATCTGCTATCACTTCTCGCGGTGCATCTCCACCGCCGTCCTCTGGACTTCCTTTAACCTCTGCCCCCCCTGCTTTCCCACCATCAGTTGACTTACGGGTCTCTTTTTGCCTCAGCGCAGTCTTGAAGAAGGACAAACCTTTGTCCTCGGTCTTACTGTTCCTTTGAGCTCCCCTTGATGTTGCGTTTGCATTTGCAGAGGTAACTCCCACACTTGAAGACCGAAGGCTTGTCATGGAGGAGCTGCTGCTGGAGCTTCGGCCTCCTGCCCTATTTTCCACAGCTCTGCCCAGCCTGCCCTCTGCCCTGCCACTTTCCCCACCCCGAGATGAAGCACCACTTGACCTGGAAGAAGGTCCTCCATGGCTGACCTTTCTTTCAGAGGCCACACTGGCCCGTGAGGATTCCCGGCTAGTACTCCTGTCTGCTGCTCTAGTCCTGCCAGAGGCCGAGCTCTTTTCGCCTCCCCCTCTGGGTGATGTCCTCCTTTGAGGGTGTGAGCTTTGTGATCCTGGAGAACCACTCTTCCGTTGTTGGGCAGACTCAGGATGTAATGTTTCCTGGGTTTGGGAGGACCCCTTTCTGGAGGGTGTGGCTGTTTTTGAGGAGCTAGCCTTACTAGTTTTAGGGGGTCCATCGCTTTTGTCTTTGGGGTTAGCTGCGGACACAGTACTCCTGGCCTGTGGTCGAGACGGTGACTTGTCAGGGGCAGGAGATGCATGAGATGGGGAGCTGGAGGATGTTGAGGAGGTGGCAGGACGCTTCTTAGGACTCCTTTCAGACTCCAAGGAAGTCTTGGTTGAGGTCCTTCTAATATTACCACTTTCTGCACCCCCACTCCTCTGTTTAGGCTCCTTTGCAGTTACCCCATGTCCAGGGCTATCCTGCTCGGCAGCAGTGGCTACATTATTATTATCCCCAGCCTGGTTGGAGCTCCTCTGCTCTGCCTGTGCCATGTTCTTGGGGTGAACCTGCTCTACCAGCCTCTTACTACTTGCATTACTATCCATTGCTGCAAGGGATGACTTTCCCCCAGATAGTTTGTCTGGCTTAGCTGATGCACTGAAACAGGACGTTGATACCTTGTCATCAGCTGCCTCTCCTATCCTCTCCAGTGTCGGGGAGGAGGAGTGGGATTCCAAGGAAAAGCGAGAGGGAGAGTTGGAACGGAGTTGGAGCTTAGCAGAAAGGGACCAGGACGGTTTGGTGCCGTTCTCACTGAGCGCTAGAGGGCTGGCCATGGAAGACCTCGAGGAGAACGTCTGTCTCTGCATGCTTCTCACTGCTGGTCGGCTGGAAAGGCCTGCTTGGTAGGAAAGGAAAAAAACATGAATCAGTATTATATTGATAAAATATTGATGTTTTTTCACATTGGAAACAATAAATCAGTTCAGAATTGTGGTTAAATTGACATGAGATAACAAACAGTGCATATTTGCTCTTCTGGACGAATGCCACATACCATCGTCTTCACTCCGTTCTCCAGCAAACTCAGCTGACTCAGAGAGGGAGGCTAATGAGGTGCGTCTGGAGGAACCAGATGAAGCTTGACTAGGTGGACGGCTACCCATCAGCCTGCTAATCCAATGCTCACACAGGGAAGAGCTGGTGGATCCTGAAAGCCAAAAAAAGGTGGTTGAACATGTAGAATGTATTCAATGCATAAGGTTCAAATATTTATGTAAGATATTATACCGACTAAAGTCAATACGACTTACCTCCCACAGAACTGTTAGCTGACCAAGATGGAATTGTGGCACGTCTTTGATAAAACAAGATGTAGGCAGTCTGCTTGCAGACTTCATCATCAGATATGGCTTGGACATCGCTGTCATCAAAGCAGTACCACTGGCCATCGATGGAGTTCTTACAGTGAGCTACAAGACAAAGTACAATAAGACTGATGTATCACAAATTAGGGGAAGCTTTTACAAAGGAAGGAAAAAACAGTTGATACTAAATTGTTATACTGCATAGATGCGATTCACACTGGTGCTTCCAATATAGTGTATAATTGTGGATGGTGTTATGTTACCTGTGTAATGTCCTCCCTGCATGGTCCCATGGTGGTTACACACAGCATACAGGTCATAAAGGTAGTCCTCAGGATCACGGCCCATCCCATAAGGTCGTCTCCATGGTGACCAGTGGGAGGGTAGACTCCAGCTGCTTTGGCTTCTCTTGACCATGTGGGGAGCCATGTCCATGCCTATCAGTGGAAACTTCACCATGTTTTGCATCTTCATCCGTCGGTCTCCATCCTGAAGGATAAAATACGTTCATTTAATTTATGAACACTGGTTCAGTGTAAACAACATGCATCCAAAATCAGGTGCTGTAGGAGTAATGTCTATACACGAAGACATAGAAGAATATCAAACTCAGTCTCTCTCCCCTTCCAACTTGCTTACATTTTTGTTGACTTTGGAAGATCTCTGATTTTGTCAGTTAGTTTTATCCTATAATCTGCACAGTTTGTCAGTACCTGTCGAAAGCGTTTGAGGTGAAGTATGAGGATGTCTGGCAGAGTCCAGAGGCTGAGCTTGATGCTGCCCTGCTGAAGCTGCTTACAGTGTGGACATCGCCATGCATCATCTGGAGCAAGCTGAAATTAGAGTGAAAACTGGATTTTAGCACGATATGCCATATGTAGAACATATGGTCAACATGCAGCCAAAAATGAAACAATGAAAACCTCCTTCTGTCCACGTATTTCTCCAGTAATAATACTTAATACTTCAGCACATGACACAAAGGATGAGTCTACCTGTTCCTCTTTGGTGTAGAGCTGAAAACACTGGGCGAGCGAGCAGGTCTGAGGTTGCAGGTGCTGCTCCTTAATTTGACGCACACTTTCAGCATCTGGGATGTACTCATCTTCTGTCCGTTTGAACAGACTGCAGGCGTACAAAGCACAAGCCATAGTGAGGTGATATAGAACTTCAAAGGACATAAAATTATCTAACTTGAAAAAAAAACAAGCCTCTAAAAGCAGACATCAGACAAAACAAAGACTTTGTTTCTTAGCAAGTGTAATTGCTTCAGCCAGATCTCACTTACTAGTCTTTCGTCTCTTTGTCCCATTCAACGACAATTTTGACATGTGGTGGTCCTCCAGGGCCGCAAGACTTGTATGCCCTGTTTAAAATAAGATTAACGGAAAAGCATTTGCATTACATTTTCTGTTTTAGGCATTTAGCTGATGCTCATATCCAGAATGACTTACACTTTGTACAATTAAACTTATAGACTACCAGCATTATGTGAATATTTAAAGGTGCACCATGCAAGATTCTGAAATTACACATTAGATTTTGGAGTGAAGTATTTTCCCTTTTAAATTCCCTTCAGTTACCTATAGTTGCTCATCTTCATTCAAACATTTCAAACATCCCACTATATAAAACCTCTCTCAAAATCCATGAAAAAAACATATATAAATCACAGAGCTCATCTCCTTTTCAGAAGAAAATCTCAAAAAGATCACAAGCTTATTACATGTCAAGAAATGCTTTGAAGCAGTACATCTGAGAGGAAGTTTTTACACTGAGATGGGTGAGAGTCATGATCAGTGAGATAATATTTATATATGACACTACCTCTCCACAGAGGGATGGCAAAGTGGCTGCTCCTCTTGAGGCAAGAGATATGTGATTCCAACCACTCCTACCACACGCAAGCTGAAGGGCCCCACCTACAGGCGATCAAGCAACATTACAATCCCACATGATCAAATAATAGAAAACAGCATTATTAAAAGACTACATCAAACTCCAGGAGGCTATTAAGTGTGTGTATGTGTGCCTATTTCCATATGCATATACCTGAACAAAGACTCCGGGGCGTAAAAGATGCCGCATCTTCTCCAGAATCTCTTTCTGAAGCACATCCCATGTCACAGTGCGCTCCAAATACAGCACAAACGGATTACCAAACCTGCAATAGTCAAAAATGGCAAAGTGGCGCTTTGAATGGTGATGAATTCTTTAGGATAAGGTTTTAATCCTTTGCAAAATTTGCTGTTTAGTTGCAAAAATTGCTTTGATTAATTTAGTGTACCTGCGGCCTTGCTGTCCCGCGCAGGCTCGGTTACACACCAAGAGGACAATCTTGTCGGCCTGGCCGGTGTTTTTATTGGGGCTCTGAGGTGGGCTTGGAGGTTCTTGTATTTGTGTAGGTATCCTGTTATTATCAGTGCCGTACTTCAAGTTGTTCTGGTTCAGATTTGCATGCGGGCTCCCTGAAATTGATGCACACGCTGTGACGTTAGTGACACGAAGTTTAAAACCCTTAAACTGTATTTGTTTGCTGCTTTACAAAGCAATCGAGCCTGGTGGTGAATCTGTGTAATAGCTTCCTGATTAAAGCATTTCATCCCATGTTAATCCGTTTATAATCTAATCTAGACTCCTGCTGCCCCGAATATGCCAAAGAGCTAAACTGATTTCCAGTGAATTAAGAAGACGTCATACCTCCGCGCTGAGAGCGGATCTGCTCCGGTCTGAATAGCTCAGGTGTCTCGAAGGCAAAGATGGAGTCGCTCTCTTGGATGATCTCAAGGTCGTCGTCGTCGTCGCAGAAGGAACGGTGAAAACCGTCGTAGTACATTTCAGTGAGGACAATCTAAACAGAGATAAGGGATAGAAGCAGGGTGTGGGTTGGAGTCATTCTGAATTACAATCACTGTTACGTAATATCTAGCAGGTACTGAAGAGGTGCTGTCAAAAAAAATCAGGGAGGGTTCAGATTTCTACATAGATAGATCAGGATGTTTATAAATGGCTGATTAAAAAAACTGCATGTATATAATAAATCGGCTGCATAAAATAGGAGATTTTTTTTAATCAAATCAAATGTCACATGATCCCCGTCTGCCACTGTGACACTTGCGGACACATCAAATACAAATGGTGGATTGTTGAGGGCCAAGACAATGGCTTTCACTGTGATTGAAATGCTGTCTGACACCGAGGAAGGCAACTTCTCGCTGAGGGACAAAACATACCATTCCCCATAATGCAAATCTGCAAAGAGTCACACGTAACCAACAAATCCTCCGACGGCTCACTGAGAGCATTAATTCTCCATTCAGGTTCTTCAAAGCAGCACATAGCATCTTTAAGCCACTTTATTTTGCTGCATTCATGGACTCGGAGGGATGTGTTTCAGAGGAGACGGTACCTGCTGAGCCGGGATTTTGGTCTCGTGGGCCACAGCTTGTCTCAGTCTGGACACAGTGCCAGAGAGCGGCACTGCCACCCCGACTCTCATACAGTGGGAGCATTTTCCTTGGTATACCACCGTCACATACAGAGGCCTGGAGCACAGAGAAAAAAGTGGAATGAAACAGCAGCTACAAAGCAATAATTTGGATGATGCTTCAAAGATAGATGGCATCTTCCAATTTTAGCATTTGCTTGTCAGATCTATTATGGTGTCTGTCTTTGCTGGGTTTGACGTTCTTTTTCATACCAATAGCAAAAACGAGACCAGATGTGGCCTTATTCGCATTCTTGGGCGCAGGATTATTTTTCTCTAACAGATATTGTCTCAGTGATGCATTACATGAGGCATGATCTCACCGTGTGTGAGGTACTGGGATGGGCAGTGAGATGCAGAGGAAAGGATCAAAGGTGTTGCTCTGTTTCTGGCAGTGAGGGCAAGTCAGGGAGGACCTGCAGGGGAAGCATTAAACACAGCTTTAGAATAAAATTAAATAAAATACAGTTCGGTATCAACACTGGACTATGCAAATAAAGTCTGACCATAAGGAATATGATAATGCATCAATGGGTAGTGAAGCCCTGATCTATTTTGGAGCACTGGTATGAGGCTGAAATGGAAAACATTGGATTGAATACTGGAAAATCTATTATCTTCTATGTATTATCTATCTATCATCTATCTACATCTGATCCACTGACATAAAACATTCCACAGGCATCGAGCATTCAGATTTTACATTAAAGCTTAAATTGTTGTTAACTAAAACAAACTGGAGAGACAAGAATAACTACAGTATGGCATAACTCAGTCATATTATGGATTCTGCTTCCCAGCTTGAGAATGTTGACTATTTTTAGACGAATAAGAATAATCCCAAGAAGGGTGCATCCATGCAAATATATCCTTAATCGCTAGGCAGTTATAAAAGAAAGAAAAGCTGAATTGCCGTTGGTTTAGTGTTTGGTATGCACAGATCAACAGTCAAAGTTGACACAAATTAAACACTAATATGAAAGTCAAACAGAGAAGCACTGAAACCACTTTAATCCTGGGCTGAGGTTAAAACTTCACCTGTATTGTGCCTGAAACAGTTCCTGTACAAAAGAGCCGGGTGCTGGTACTGGAGATCCTTCACGGGCATTTTCATCTTCTAATGGGGGCTAAAGAATCATAACACAGTTGATACAGTAATTTAAAAATTGCTGAAAATTGTCCCATGACAATCATATAAAAATACAAAGTACAGCCCAGCTGAACAGCAGGAATATCATAATATTCAGTTTATCACAAGGTTTTTATAGTTAATCAAGCGAGCTTTGCTGATAGTAAAGAGGCCATATCTAGTATATAAAAACATGGTTCAAAATGTTTCTATAGCTTTAAACACATGTTTGTAAAGTATGACTGTTTCCTTGTTGTTTACCTTCCTCGGGGGTCTGCTTTCAGGGTGGACAATGTTGTTGAGGTCTTCGTGGACTCGATCCAGCAGCCACAAGAGGAACTCCTGGGCATCGTGCTGGGCATTGCCCCTGAACTGCAGGGCGCTCTTTGACACCACGTTCTACAACAACAGGGAACAATACACACAGTTTTGTTGGATGGATTTTGTAGTGCAGGTGGTACCATTTCTCTATTTGTTTTTTTTTTTTTTTACAGTGGCCCATCATAAAATATTCAGTAAGTTTGTCCAGGATGCCACGATGAGCACAATCCTAAAGGTCAGTGGAGGTGATGGTGATGGTGATGGTGATGGTGAGAGGCAGGCCTGGAGAAGCTTTTTAAAACACCGGGACACGGGCGGAAAATCGACAGCTCAACCTCACTGACAATTAGCTCCTGGCGGCCACAATAGCGTGCGCCCTACAGAGCCATCCAGGCTGGCAGCTGTAAAGTCACCCCTGCTCTCTGGCTATCAAATGTCACGCAAGGTCAAAGATATGAGGGGACGGAGCGCCGTGTGCCTCCCTGCCCGTCCCGCGGGACGTTCTTCCTCTTTTTCAAGCCATTACCAAGGTAGCCTCAGCGCTTATACAAAGACTGATGCAACCACAGTGCAAGCTTTCCATCTGCAGCTTGAACACAAAGATTATCTTTAAGTAAAGGTTTGTTTTGATGAACATGGATCTTAAGTTAGCTTATGAGGCTACTCTGACTGTAAACAATTTGAATTTGGAAAGATTGTGAGACAAAAACACCTGTGTGTGTTTAAAAGAGCTCACACTCACACAAAAGCACAGTATCATGTCAATAACACCTTCTTTATCATCCTCAACAATAAAAAAGTTCAATGTCTGTAAACACAATTACAAGGAATCTAAGTGTAGGGGAGAGCAGGGTAAGATGAGCCCTGTTGTACATTTTGTTCTATTACAGCCCAATAATTAATTATTTATTTCAAACAATAATTTCTATGTGTACTTAAATGTGAATACTAGTGTCACACAGCATTATAGCCCTATGTCTATGTATAGCTCACATTTTCCCCAACCATTACTTCTAAAATAAAAACTTCACACTGTTCAACTTTGTTTAATCTTCTGGCTCAACTCACCCCAGAATAGGGATAAGTTGAGCATAGGGACAGGGCAAGTTGAGCCCTATGGGGGTAAAATGTTACACAACTTAAAAACTCTATTTTTGTCCTTTTCAGGCCTTTCACTGGAGGGACTCCCACATGCAGAATCAGGCAAATTCTCTCTCCATTCTGCCTCCTCTAACATGGCTCTTTTTTCTTCTTCTATGATTTTCTAATAACATACCCAATGGTAAATTCAATACAACATGTCAAGTTCTGTTTTTAAAGTTACAACAATGCACAACTTGGCTTAAAATAACTGAACATAATGTGTGCTGTGTGTGTGTCTGTCAGAATGTACTTTTGATGCATCTCCTTTCTCAATTTTCTAAGTATTTTTCTTCAGTGTCATTTTGTCAACAATCTTTGGTTCCCTTGCACAGATTGAAATGACTTCACACACAATTTTTTTCCCATTTACATACAATAATTATGATATATTTGCTATGTTGAAGTCACCTGGCATGGCATAAATCTGATTTTGTGACCTGTTATTCATGGAAATTAATCATTCTTTCCAAATCTGTGATCACATTATTCATTTTGTGTATTGTCACCTCGATACAGTGGGTGGCTCATCTTACTCATAGGTTCAACTTACCCCGTTCTCCCCTACAGTGAATCTTTTTGATCTACAGTCACGTTTACTCAAATGATCCACTGCCTGTTGAATATGAACAGGTGAAGAATTCATTTCCATAAAGGAATATATCAATTTTGAGAACGTAAAAATAAAAATAAAAATAATAATAAAAACTCCTATGAACAGAAGATCCAGTCTGTTATGATGATGTCAACCAGTGACTAAAGTTACCTGCTGTTCCTTACAAAGTACCACCATTTGATCAAATTTTGTACCGCCAATCATTTTGTGAAATCAAGTGGCACATTTCACAAATGGTGGATGTCTCTGGCAAATCTGAGTAGACTGTGCTTTTAGCCAGTTTGGATGGCGGAAAACAACATAATCCTCAAACCAATTGCTTCTGAGAGAAAATGGATTCTGAGGGGAAAAAAACGGCTAATTCCCTTGTGTTATTACTGATGTTCTCCTAATGATCAGTAAGTGCTCTCAGTTTTAGGCTCAGATTGTGGTCTGAGACAATAGGAAGCCTCATACCCGGATGATGAGCCTCCTCTAATTTACACTAACAAGAGAAATGGCAGACTTCAATAAATATCAGCTGCATTTAAGTTTGATATATAGAAGAGTAGATTAGCTGAATGAACCACAATGCTCACGCCAAACCCTTTAAAGGTATAGTTCAAGTTTTTATGAAGTTCACTTCAGTCATTAATTAACTGGGAGTACTTCACATCTGTCCAAAAAGCATTTGGGTTTAAACTATTTCTGTATCAATGTGCGTCAGAGTGTGGAGATGCACGTTATTTCACAGCCCGGCTCAAATATATTCAAGGCTTCACCCTCTGAAGAGAATAATCTATATCAAATCAGACAGTTTGTACTCCAGCCAGCAACCAAGGGAGAAAAAATGGACAGAAATAGTAACACTGTCAAGGAACAGCAACGTGCAGTGTAACCCTTTTCGATTTGATCCCTCCTCGATATTATTTTAAACTTGTAAAACAGAACAATAAGTTATCAGACAGAAACAGCCAAAAAAAAAAGTATTCCCTGGTGCAAAACAACAAGCCTTTGTGATTATGACAGGTGCTTTTTTTTTCAGCGTTGGGAATGCAAATTTATGAGGTGAACAGCGAAAAAGCAAACAAAGCTGGAACAAAAGCTGGTAAGTGTGGGACAGACGATCAATGGTCCCGGTCTGATAGGAAGCAGTTCAAAAAAAAAAAAAGCAGCTAAGTGGGGTTTATCACAGCTCAGCTCGAGGGCTCAACACTCAGCTGGCCAGTTCATCAAGCCTCTCAAATCACAGGATCAGTCCCCAGACCCTTTGACTGCCTCAATCATTATGATATCAAAACTCAAACATCTCCTATTCTCAATTAGCATGAGAAGCTTGATAATAGGCCACTATTACATAAACTGTGATCACAATTGATTAGCTGAGTTGGCCCTGGTGTGGATGAGTAAGCCTTGAAAATTTGTGATTGTTCTGGATAAAAGACAAAAACGATCTTTAATTTTTAATCAAAATATGCAACAAAAATAAATACAAATGCACACAAAAGACTGGTTTGATGATGAGCATACAGGATCATTCATTCAGGGCCTCAACACTGACCCTAATCTGACCCTGTCTGTAATGTATCTTGCAAATCAAAGAAATGAATAAGATGATTGACACCTGATGTAATCCTGCTGATACATGTGTTGGAACTAAACCACCCATAACTGCAGTGTTTAATTAAGATGACATCACGTTGCCATTGTCTAATGAAGCAAGATTCCATAATTTTGGTAAAGAGAGAAACCCTATTATGTGCAGCCATCACTGATGTAACCAAATTCAAAAGGGATGTGGAGTGCAAGATACTTTATTATTTCAGCCTTTTTAATGAAACACAGTTCTTGACCCCCTGGCAATGGACCTTTAGGATACAAGTAACTGATTAGCCCACAGGTTAACCCACTCAACCCATTTGTTACAATGCTACAACCTTCACATTTTGGGATGCCACATGCAGGCCTTGTATCCAGTGTGAAGTGATTAATGAAAAAGTGGGTCAACAATGATCTTCAGCTGAGGGTCCTCATAAGGCAAACAGCCACACATCACAAAATAATCACTTAATGAGTTAAAATATATTTTCCTGAGAAGACCACATTCTCATATAGCATCAGATTAATGCATCTTTTTTTAATGTGTGCCAGGAATTTATGTCATAAAAATTAGAGGTCGGACATAAAATGTGTGGAAACGTTATTACTTAAATGGTGGATGAAGTGAGATAGTGTGGGTTTACTTTGTGCTACTTTTACGCATCTTTTGGGGAGTTATGGGGGTGATTTAGGTACTTAATCCTGTTAATAAAAAGATTCATAGTTGAGGTGCCACATAGCCCCAGCCTACCTTGAACTCTCGACTGTGCTGAGGGGTGTACTCGAAAGTCCAGAGCGCCCTAACAAGACCGGAGAGCTGCTCGGTCACTTCCCCCGCCGGCTGCTGCTGCTGCTGCTGGCCTTTCTTCTGCACCAGCACCCCGTTGGACTTGGCCTTATCGTTGCTGGCCGTCTCCGCTCCGCGGAACTGCTCCAGGGCCAGGTACTCGGCGAAGAGCTCGGTGTTGCTCAGGCACTGCAGGATGGCGTTCATGAAGCAGGTGTTGCCGTGGTTCTTGAGCCCGGCGACGCCCGGCACCTTGTCCCCGAAGAGGAAGCCCCCGCAGTCGCTGTCATCGGACGGGACCGAGCACCCCGTGGTGGTCGGGATCAAAGTTGCGTCGTCCTTCTCATCATCGGCGGCCTGCTCCTCGGTGCCGAAATGAGACAGAGTCGACAGAGTCCGGAGAACTCTGTTCATAAAGCTCCCCACGGAGCGGACCGAGCTCCTCCGGAAGAGCTTTTTGCTGAAAGATTTCTTCTCCTTGTTAGTGGCTGCTTTCGACATGGTCACTCAGTCTCGGGTGGGTTTCCCCAGTTATTAAAGGCCTGTATTCCAGAGAGGGTCCCCTTTTAGAGCATCGCCTCGATCATTTGTCATCCCCCGATGACAACTGGCCCACGTTAGGTTAAATGATGTTCTACACTAGGCCCAGCATTCAGCATCATTTTAGAGAAAACGCGGTCCGGGCAACTCCTGGGGACCATATCATATCATGACACCACGGTAACATAAAACGACAACTGGAATCAGCCCACTTGCAACACTGCGTCGGATTGCATAAACACGCTCCATGGAGAGCCACTATCACGGCGCTTTAAATGAATGCCTGGGGTAGTCCTGCACCAGCTAGGAGCCATCATCTCTAGCAGCCGGTCCGCTGGCACATCATGATGAAGGTGTCATTTTTTGGAGACACAAAAATAATGCGCGTGAATCGGGTCCCAGCCGACAGCGTCTCTTAAATACCAACAATCAAATCAGCCTTTTTAATTGGAATCAAAGTCGCGAGCGGAATTCCTCATGATTTATTAAAGAAACCGCAGCTCCACCCTTATAATAAACCGCTATTCCTTCACCCCAGGTCGGCGTTAATCCGCGCTGTTGTTCAAAACTAATGGGTCGCTGATATTTAGCCAGTGGGTGTCTTCCCTAAATCGCCTCCACAGTGGATGCGCTCGCAGGTCTTCCAAACTGAGGAACCCCGCGACCGGAGCAGCACAGCCCGCCGCTCCCGTCTATCTCGCTTAAAATCATCTCTTCCCCGCGAGGTGTGAAAGGTTTCGGTATCTCCACCCGCAAGTTTGGAACACTTGTCCCGGTCTCTTTTCGGCTTATTTTCCCCTCCGGTTTTGTTTCATGGCAAGGCCGCTTCTCCCCGTCTCCATCATCATCTGTAGTCACCGATACTGCAGGCAGGGCGGTGACGGCTGACGTCAGGGCCAAACACTGGTCCATGTTGGAGGAGAGCAGGTAGCGGCATGTGATGCTGGATGCTCCGGCCCCGTTTCTGCCCAGCGCGCATCGTGATGGGCGCCAATTGGGTAGCAATGGCAAGGTATGGGCACCCGTCATGCCCCAGCATGAGTGAGGTTAAATTAGAATTTTATTTTCCCCCCCAGTTTCTTATAATGGAGAGAAAAAATCCCAATTGCCTTCATGAAACAGAATGAGACTAATCCTGTGATGCAATTTAGAAGAACAGAACAATTACAGTGAAACCTTAAATCCCTATAGGAGTATTAAAAGAAACTAACACCCAATAAACCTACCACAGACATACCATAAGCCCCTATAAGGATATTGTAGTGATTTTGTCATAAGGAATGTGCCAAATATATTCTGAGTCATCAGTAACTGCTCGACCTGGCTCCGTAAATGTAGTCAATATAAACAATCTTCAAAGTTTTGCTAACAATGACTAGATTCAGGAACTTTAGTGAATTGATGCCCCTGCCGGTCCCATATCTGGAGTCTCTATTGGATGGGGGGGTCTGAAAATGACTGTAACCTGAATCTTAAAGCAAATAGTGTCTTTTATAACCCGGGTCTTGGAACAGATGAAGTCTGCTATTTTTGCATTTATTCCCTAGCCAGCTAACAGTGACAGGCAGGCCCATTCTCACGATTTAAGGTGCAAATGCATCCACTACACTACAGGGTTTTTACAGGGTGCTCCCTTGATGTGTGGCTTAATAAGCTTTGACTCTTCATAATGTCTTGAAATGGGAACATAAAAGATCATTTAAAAAAAAACAGTAAAATAAGGCAGTTTTAATACATTCTAAACCAACTGCATGCATGCAAACGTGCACGCACATACATGTACACACACAAGCACATGCGCGCGCACACACACACACCAACTCAGAATTGACAATTCTGTTATGCAAAGTGTCTGAGGACAAAGGACTGGCATTTATTAAATTAGATTGATTACATTAAAAAAATCATTCAACCCCTAGTCACATCTAGCAAATAAACAATAGAAAATTAAACATTTGTACAGTACACTGTGGTGCTGATGTGTATATATTTGATTTACAGATTTTCAATCTAGTGCAAAATTTCCAAATGGAGACCATCTATCTTTTTGTTAATTGCCCTGTCCAGAGAGAGAGAGAGAAATTACCTTCATCCCTTAAATTTTGAACTTACTTACCGAGTGTGTAGCTACCCAATGAGGAGAAAAATATGGCTCCATTTGGAAATATTACCATAGGAAGATAAGTTATTCCATCCATTTAATGTTATAGATGTTATAGATCATGTTAATATGACAAATACAGAGGAGATATAGATCATATATACATTTCAAATCTGCTCAAGCGCTCACACATCCCTTTGTTACTCATACACGCCTCAACAACTTGGCTTGACATCTTTAAAGGTGAGCCATTGTTAAGAGTCTCACTTAGCTCTGGGCTGATCTGTGTGTGTGTCAAAGTCTGGACCTCTTTCTCTAAGGTTCTCTAACTTCTCCATGGCATGGAACCCCAAACACACAACTATTTGGACAAGACAGTCCTAATGTTACCAAAGCTAGTAAGCTCCATGTGGGAATGGTCACACAGATATTTGAGTGTTAAGGTACTGCAACATGTAAACAAAGTAATAGAGGAATCAGACTGTTCTTCATTTTACTGCAAACTCCCAGGGAATCCATCAAGGACGCCTGAGGGTCCCCAGACCCGCTCTGAGAGCCAGTGTGTTCCCGGGCCTACAGACTCGGCCTCCCTCTTCCTTTCTGTCAGTAGTCGATGCCCCGGAGGGCAGCGATGGTGGAGGCCAGTCGGCGGGGCAGCAGCTTGGCTGTCTGTCTGTAGTCTTCTGGCTTGGCCCTCAGCAGGGTGACGATCTGCTGCAGGGTGCGGGAGGGCTGCAGGCCCAGAGCATCCATCACGTTGCTCAAGTAGTCTGCAGGGGGCAAGTTATGCAAAATCAAAACAGGAGTTATGACCTCTGAATGACTTCATACAAATAAAATAAATTGGGAGATATTTCCTTTAACTGTTCCCTGGCACTATTAATAATAACAGTGTAATTTTGTGTGCAGAATATATCTCAGGTAGTAGTCACATATTGTTTCAGATGTCTTCTGTATTTTTCTCTGCAGTTTTGAAGATGTAGTGAACATGTCACATAACCTGTCAGTCAAAACAGCATTTAAACCGTCAATGCTGCAACTCAACAGTGGGATTCTGCAGAATGATAACAGTTTGGTTAGTTCTTAACCATCTGCAATATATTTTCCTCTATGAAGATCCTAGTGCAGCAGCTCTTCTACCATATGGTGAAGACAGGTAAGCCTGCATAATTTGTTATGTTATGTTATTAACATAACACGTGTTTTTCTGCAGAGAGAGATGCCAGCTCAGTTACCGATATCTGTAGCCAGCTGTTTGGTGGAGTGGGGGCTGAGTTGGGGTATGAGGAGGATGGCATCGCAGTACGTCTGCATGGTTGCTCGGGCAATGGAGCCCAGCCAGTAGTCGGCCGTGTTGTCCAGCTCGGGAAGGTCATCACCTGAGAGAGGACACAGATGACGTTAAATGTGGGACCAGTTCACATGATGTGCGGGGAACGAGAGTCAGCAGTGTGACGACAGACAGATGCAGAGATATTTTTGGAGGGGAGGGAGGTTGACGCAAATGGTGTGTCGGGGAAAAAATAGGAAGACAGAGAGGGGAAAAAATGTTCAAGTCAAGGAGAAAGAGGAAAGGGAGTAAAGGCGAGTACATATTCTGTACAACTCCCCTGCAATGGCGATGACATTTCAACCTAATTAATGATGTTTGAATTCAATCTCAGCTCTCTGGCTTCCTGATTGATCAGCTGCCTTAACCTCTTCCCTAAAACATCCAGAAATGTTCAGATAATTGGCTTGCTAATCAATGTTATCAACTGAACCATTAGGAAATGTAAGTTTCATAGCGCACAGGAGCAGATGTGAAGTCTGCAACTCTTCCTGAAGAGCACAACACTAAAAAGAACAGGTGAAAAAAGGAGTCAGAAAATGGAAGGGTTTAAAAATGGAAGCACAGAGGAGGTTAAGAGGACAGAAATCAAGTAGAAAGAAAAGGAAAAAGAGAAAACTGAAGAGCTATAAACTAGGCGGGAGCAGGTGGAGGGTCGGGGCAGACGGCCGGTCGGTCACCTTGCTCGGGAGGGAAGGGCAGCTTCCCGGCGTGCAGGGCCAGCTCTAGTGCCGGGTCCTCCTGTGTCACAAACGGCTCTAAGTGGAGTGGCAGAGACATAATGTACTGCCCTATCTGGGGAGGGGAAGACAGACAGTCATGTAGTTTGATACGTCCGGTGTCTGGGAGCTATCATATTCATAGTACTCACATTATCTGTCAGTCAGTACGATAAGAACATTAGTTTGATGTCATCGTATGGGAAAACTGAATTGTGGCTTCATGTTCATATGAATTTAATCATTTTTTTTAATTTAATGTTATGACCTATATTTAAGTCAATTCTGTCTTACATTTGTAATGTATTCTTGAGGTGACAGGCTAAAAGTAGGCAGGTCCTCTGTGTAGCTCTCTCCAAAACCAGCTGCCTCTCGACTCTGGACACAAACAAGAGGCACAGATGAAACAGTAAGAGGTGGGATTGAATTAGTCGCTCACTTGCATGCGCGCACACATGAAGACGCACACGCACACACGCACCGAATGCTCTCAGCATCGCACTCAAATCGTGTCAGCGACTATTTAAAATCAAATAACCTAGAAACTTGACACTTGCTCACCTCCATCTTGGAGACAAGGCAGAGCTGGTGTTTGATCTGCAGGAAGACGGAGTCGAAGGCCAGCTGGTTGGCCTGCTGGTTCAGTCTGGTCAGAGCCATCCTGGGCTCAGCTAACAGGCTGGAGTTTCCTGTGCCCTTCTCCTGCAAAACAACAGGGAATGCATGCAAAAAAAAAGCAGCTGCAGTTCTGTATTATTAAACCACTAAAGCAATTAACCCATGCTTTGTGTTACAGGACTCAAATATAATAATCTCAGGATTTCTTCTGCAGAGAATTAAACTCATGTCTGCAAACAAAGGAAGAGAAGTGATCCTCCTGTGACACCACCCGCTGCTCCGTACCTTAAGGGAATACAACACCTCCATCAGGCTGCTGTATTCAGCCATGTTGCCCCTCTGAAGGTAGTTGTACTCCTGCCAGGGATTCTTGGTGGTGCTCTTCCTCTCCGTGGAGCTGGCCTCCTGGATCCCGGCCAGGCTGCGTGGGCTGTAAGACTCTGACAGGTACTTACCTGCTGTGGCCAGGATCCTATGGGAGGGGTGATGAAGCACAGGAAATGCATGCGGTTTGTCAAAAATCTGAGAATGTGACGCTGTAACTGCCTGCTGCCTGAGAGCCGAACAGGCTTCAGATAAAAGCAGACAACTGGAACATGAAAGGCATCGAGCGTAATACAGAGATCGCGTCTTTCTCTTACTTGTTTGACAGCTGCTGCTCAAAGGCTCCACATTGTCTAAGCAACTCTCCACAAGTGGCAATGATCCTGTGAAACACCATGTAAAAAAATAAGTTACAGCACTCATCTTAAAGGGCAAGTTTGAATATCTAAAGACTATAAACAATGGGTCCTTACATTAAATTATATATACATACAAAAAATTAAAATTCTGATAACTATTCTCATCACCTTATCTCAAATATAAGAGACAGTCACCTGACAGAGTTCTGGAAGGCCGTCCAGTCCTCTTGGAAAACAGAAGAACTAGCTGTGTCCTCCAGTTTACACTTCTTCTTGATGGACTGCAGTGTTGTGGAGAAGTCAGACACATACCTAGAACAAGCAGAAATTAGAGCTATATAAGTAGAATTTAAAAAAAATCAAGACTAAACTATATTTAGCCTGCATTTCATACATGAATAGAGCATGAAGCATAATATAGAGTACAGCCACCGACAAAAACAAAGCCTACTGCACTGCATGTGGGTTATGATTGTGAGTGATGATGATTTTTACTTGGTGAAAAGGGCTTTGAGGGCTTTGAGCAGACCGCACACAGCCAGCCCGTCAGTCAGTTTGACACAGCGGTCCACGGCGGCGCTGGCCAGGCCGAACAGCTTGCCAACAGAGTGGCTCAGCTCCTCTACACAGTCGATCACCTCCCCGTGTTCCTGGAAAGAGGGAGGAGGGGGGATGTGGAGGGCGTGAGATAGAGGGAGAAGGGAAACAAGGGTGTGTATGTGTGTGTGTGGGAGCTGACTAACCAGAGGTACAGCACTGATCTGGATGAGGAGATGAGTTTCTTCCAGGTCTCCATACTGCAGCTGGTAGGACTTGTAAGGATCATACAGGGCGTTGACCAGCTCATTCACCTTCAGCAGGTTGTTCTCACCTGGAAGAGAAACACAGAGGGAACATTAGATAGATTCACCACATCTCCTGTATGTATAGTTTCATCATTTTTTTGTTTTTTTGGCATGTCACAGACCCAGGTGTGGCAGCATGGCGGCCTCCAGGCTGTGTCCGAAGGTGGACGTGGTGTGGTGGAGCTCCAGCAGAGTGCTGAGGCGCTGATCCTGGGCCGCCCGCTCCATGGCAGTGCCCAGGCACACGGGGATGGAGGGCACCATTGCACCCAGAGTCTGGATCAGCAGCACTGTCACCACCTCGTAAGGATTCTTGAAAACCTGATCATCATCAACATTTATGAAATTAGTAAATTATAGACAGACAGCATTCTGTACTAATGCAAAAAACCACAAGGGGTTTTTGCTTTGCAGTGATTTTAGGCACAATGTCAAGATTTCTGTCATAATAAATGATAATTACAACATTATTAAGTGAAAAAAAATGTTTTAAAGCTAGGACCTTAACATTAAAATTTTAAATTAACCCCTGCAGTCACAGATGCATGTTAATTGGGTACTTGAAAAAAGTTTAAAATGGTCTCAGCTGAAATTGAATTAGGTTTTCTGAGTGTGATTGCTGGTCTTGGGTTTTATTTCTGTTTTGCTTGTTTGTTCTTTTTTGTGGTGGGAGTAAATAGGAAAGCAAAACAAAACCACCGTAATGTGCCGACGGAAACAAGTTACGGTGAAAATCAATGAGAAAAACATGAAATATATCTCAAAAAAAATCCTTATCACTCAAAAAAATATTACCAAGTATCACACTGACAGAATACTGCCAAATATAACTAACTAGATTGAATATTGCACTTTTGATATACACCTGTTTCACTAAACTAGCTTGTCAGAACATGTACTGTCAGAAGTACTTTTTAAAACCAAGGGGCACAGCTGACTGGTGTCTGGCTTGGACGTCTGTCTCTTGTACCTGGCTGCTCCACTGGAGCTGGGTGTGCCACGTGGAGAGCAGGGTGTCGTAGAACTCAGACAGCTGCTGGTTCAGGCTGAGCTCGCTCTGAGAGAGATCCTGCCACATGCTCACCAGCTGGCCCTGCAGACGCCCACACACACACACACACACAATCACGGAAGTGCACAAGACAGCACAAGCACACCCACCCCAAACAAATGAAAAATATTATGAGAATATGATCCAGACCAATTTTCTGACTGTCAGCTGAAGGGTAAGCGAAGCATTTCCCACTTACCTTATGACACTTGTAGTAGTAGGCAAGGAGCTGCGGCATTCTGTCTATCTCTGTGAAGACTTTGACAAATAGCTTGGCTTGGTCTGAAATAGTAAACAAACAATGAAAGTGTATAGCAACTATATGCAATATATTTTTTGTCACTAGAGGGAGCACTGTTCATCACAACAAACATCACAAAGAGCATCAACCACACTACCAATCACCTCTCCCATTGCAAAGGGCAACAAAGGCTTCCTGTAGCTGAACAGGCTCAAAATGCTGAGGTGAACAACCCAATACACATTTATCTAGTTGCAGTATGTTTCTGTGATGCAAACAAAATGGAAACATATTCTAGCAGGGTGAACAGACTGCTTGCCAGATTTTGTTTTCTCATTTTTACTTCGCACCATTTGCACTTACAGAGATTGTTTATAGAGCTTATATTGAGGATCGTTTTTAAAAATGGTATAATGTTGGGTGAACTGCAGCAAACAAAGAAACGGATGAGATTTGAAGAAAACAACCACTTTTTCTCCAGATTTTTACCTATAGACATGGAATTGAAGGTTGCCACTATCTGGGGGCTGGCTAGGGCTTCCAGCCTGTTTTTCAGAGCCTCCAGGTGGACGCACTTCTCAGAGTAGTCCGGTGTGTCCACCAGCATGGCCAGGCTGTTCTGCATGCTGGTCAGCTTGGAGGAGATCACCGCAAAGTCCTGAGGGAAGGAGGGAGCACATTCAGAGTTCATGTTCGTGATAATGTCTTTACAGTACTATCACAATGAAGCATATGGCACAAACACAAACACTTGTTATTGTGTGAACAGCTGACTATTAATTACCATTTAATTATGAACACCTGTTATTGTCTATTAAACTATTTGTGGGGTGATGTAACAGAATACATTTAAATGCAATATGATGTGCTTTTCTGTACCTATGAACAAGACTATTTAGGAGTGCTGATAGAACCAGTTTATAAAGGTTATTTATTTAGATATTTACATGAGCATGTGGCCAGTGCATTACAGAGCAATTAACTGCAGCAGAGACAGTCAACCATCTAAAAGCTGACACGATTAACATCGGGAGGGATCTAACAAATATACAAGACAGTGAGACAACAGTTGAGCACTAGGGAACAAATATTTAATTTGTTCTGCATCACCTTTCCAGGTGTAGCTTTCATGTTACCTTACCAGCAAGGATACATAAGTTACATTACAATATGCCCTTTATCAAACCAAAAATAAAATGACATTCACTTTAACTGATTGAAAAAAGGCTGAGATAGAACTATAGGAGACGTTGCTGGGCATTGATATGGTGGTGAGTTCATAACAGAATTTTTATTTTGGGGTGAACTGATCATTTAAAATAAAAATGAATTAATATCTTTTTTTACAAGTGTGTAGTTTATTGGGTGTTTTCCAACAGCTATCAAAGTCCAAACTGAGCAGTCCATATGGGAAGCTATACGGATGTGTTCCAGGATGACAATCTACCAAAAAGGAGATGCAGCGGTTTCTAGAACACAACACTGTACCTGTGTTTTGAATGTCTCCTCGATGTCTGCGCTCAGCGTGCTCCATTTGTCGGCCTCCTGCAGAGCTTCAGCAGCCAGCTGCATGCGGCTTTTCACCTGATCGATCTCCACCAGCACCTGGTGAGCAGGACCCACACAGACAGAACACAAGTGTCTGTTTAAGAGCATCAGGTGATTATCTAAAAGGTTCATTTAGATTACTGTAATCCTATTACATGTGATGTGTTGCTTCTTAATCCTGAACATACAACAGAGTATGTTTATACTAGGTTTGTAACAACTTAAAACTAGTGATAAAATGACTTCCTAACCTGCATGGACTGCACAGTGTCCTGTTCAAACTTCCTGATGTCCTCTTTGACTAGGACCATCTGCTCCTTCAGGAAGGAGGCCTCCTGTTTCAAAGCCTCCACGTCTCGCAGCACTCGGGGCATATTTTGGAGCGCCTGGTTACTGCTCTCTGCACAAAGACACACATTCAACAGCCATACACTCATTACATTACAGTACAGTCATAAAAAGCCATAACGAGGGAAATGATCACTCTCATAAAATGAGAGCATAGCTGTGAAGCCACTCTCAGCAACGAGAAAACAATTACCAACAATTGTTATGTACAAATTATAGCCATTATAGCCATTGGAGATTCAATAATTTTAATTTAGTTAAATGTCTATTTTTTAAAGGAAGAACAGAGGAATTTGGCCAACCAGTGGTGCAAGGTTACATTTTCTTGAGCTTTCTTGAGATGGTTGTACGCCTAAACAATGAGTGGAACCTAATGATTTAGAAAATATCTTCAGCGATGCACACCACCGCGAGATGTGTGTTTGGTGGTGCTTTGCCTAAACGTGCAACTGCAGCTTATGGCGACTAAATGTTGCAGTTATTTCCCACCGAGGTCAATGCTACTTCTCGGGACTGGCGTTGACATTTGCAAACGCTGGGTAGCACAGTGCAGTTAAGAAACTAGAGGCTTCAATGCCCTTACCAGCTATAATATAGACAACAATGCGCACTGCATCTTTTTGATGATGCATAGGCATCGATTGCAAGCAACGTCCCACAACATGAATAAATATGAGCAGAAATAACAACGATGGGCAAGACGCATTGGCACATTTGGACAACACAGGGAAACAGTAACCTGACAAATTTTGCCATACAGTTTGACGTCATCTCCCAAAAACAGAAAACAGAACGGATCTGGACTAAGACACATACAATTAGGGACACGGCAGCAGCCAACATCCTGTGTTATGCTTAGTATGCAAAGAATAAACTTCTACGAAACAGAACCACTAACCTTCAATAGCATTGTTGACTTCCTGGATGAACAGCTGCAGCTTCATGACAAGTGTCGCGGCGTGTGTATCCGCCTTCCCCGGCGCATCCTTCTGCACCACCTTGAAAGCGCCGTTCACCCAGTCCTTCACATCGAAATCATCGTCCAGGAATTTAGAGAAATCCATCTGGCTGTCTTAAATCTTCACTAGCGCTGCGACGCCGGTTGACAATCTTATCATACACTCTTTTTGTGTACTAGTCCATGTCAACGGGCCATCGCTAGCCAAATAACTAATTTTTCCCCAACAGAGGTTTCGAGACAAATATAAAATAAATAGCCCAAGAAAATGAAATGATCATGACAACTAAGTATATTTCTAACAAGGCAACGGCTTCCTCCAGAGTTAAGTCGAAACGCCGACGGCATTCAAAGGGAGAAGCAAGTTAAAACAAATTTTGTCAAGGTTTGGAGTTTGTATACGACAAGCTTCAGTGACGGTTGACAACAACTTCCTATTTGTGCTTTCTATTTACCTTCCCCGGAAACAAGCGCTAAGACGATCAAATGGCCTACAAAGTAATATAATTTGCTAACAGAATTGGACTGATTATGACACCCAGAAAATTTAACAATAAGAGTAGTAAGTAGAAAGGTAAATTGTTCTTGTCTTACGGCAAAGAGGAGAGAACAGATAAAGTGTCTAATTTAAAGAGAACGTGTGTCACACACGAGAACGTCCGTGCGGAAACCCTAATGCGCTTTACAGGAGTGCACTCTGCTCCCCTCTTGTGGCTACCGAGCGCACATATTTACAACAATAGCAACTATACAGTATTTGATTTCGCATGACTCACTCCCTATTGGGTGTGGTGCATTTTCTGCATTTTCTTTTCAGACTGGTTTTTAATTATTAGTGTTTGAGTGTGGTTTTGCAGTATTAGACCTGCTATTGAAACCATTCAGATGCTCTTAATCATGTTGCATCCTCTGGCCATTGCATCCTGCACATCCTGTATCCTCCTCTATTGCAACTCAGTGGTCTGGTTTCACTTTCAGCAGCTCCTGCTGTCTTATCTGCCTTAATGTGGTACAGTATAGCAGTCCCCATCATTGCATGCCAACAATGTTCTTTATTTTGTGGCTTACGTTAACTTTTTATATGATTTTAACCAGAAAGTACATTTTAACAAACTTTTTATTTTTCAATTAGTGTCTCCATGTTCAAAATTGTACCTTTAGTGTCTTAGAAATGAAGGATTTCAAACATTTTATAGCTGTGAAACGAGATCTGGATCACTACACACAGCCCAGTTCATGAATATTATGCAAAACATACATGCAATAAAAGATGGATGGAGTTAAGCAAGACAGCAGAAGAGTAGCTAAACCTTGTGAAACACCCATCTACCAGCTTCTAGCAGCTGCCTTGGGATTACATAACAAAGCAGAGGGACCTTCAACTTAATCAAAGAGATGGGATGTCTAGATTCAATCAAAGATACACTGTCTCAGGCAGTGTTTTCTCCTGCTACGCTGTTAACTGGACGAGGAGGGCTGCACATGACTCAGATAATTCTGTGTCTCGTCACCTTTGTCCTGGCTATCTTTAGGGGGAACAGCAGCCATACCTACTGGAGCTATGCCATGTTCACCTGGTCTTTCTGCCCCATCATGACCCTCATCATCACCTTGATTGAGATGTTCCTGCTCCATATCCCACTCAGGCTTTGTTTGGACTGGTATGACTTCACCACAGGCATGGCCATGTCCTCGGCCCTTATGACCGTGTCTGTCGGCATCATCTACGCCAACTTCTATGCCTGCAAGAAATGCATCTATGGATGGGTGGTCAGCGTGTTTGCTCTCTTGTGTGGCGTGGCCTACTTAATCGAGGTGGTGAAGGACAAAATCCTGGAGAAGAAAAAGGGGAGCTACCTGTCCGCTCTTCCCGGATTTTGGAAGGTTCTGGAAGCCTTTGTGAGCTGCATTATTTTCATATCCCTGACTGGTTACCATGGGAAGCCTGCTCTGATCATGTGTGTCATAGCATATGTCATTCCTTTTCCCATCATCCCTCTAATCATAGCCACCAACATCCTCACGAAACTGAAGAACTGCTTACCGTTTAATTTGGACAGGTTTGTGTTTATATTCCTGATCATCTCTATCGTTCTGTATGTATTTGCTGCTATCATGTGGCCCATTTTCACCTTCAGGAACAATCCTCGTCCCAGTGACTGCCCAGGCAGTTTCTGTATCTGGGCCATTGAGTTTATAGTTGCATTCATGACCTATGTGAATCTCATTCTGTTCATCGTGGACCTGGTTTTTACCCTGCTTGGAATCTGTGGCTTTAAACGTACATAAAAATGGCCGGTACTTTTCTTATCTTTGTTTTAAAATCGTTTCCTTAAGCTTCACTACTTTTGATCTTTTTATGTTTTTTTATTGTTTTATTGACTGCACTGACCTGAGGCGCTACACTTAAAAATTGCTGAGTACAAGACCATTTAGTGTCACTATAAAATATCCAATGCTTGTAGCTTCAGCATTGTCTGGCCTCTGTCACAGACCAGTGCCTGTGTAATGTCAAGTATGCATAAAGAAGATTTACCAGGAATCACGAAGATTTACAAACGCAGTTTTACATAGACTAGCATTTTGCATATATTTTGTGATAGTGCAGTGATGCAGCAAGAGCCTGCTTTTTAACCTATGATATGATCATGCATAATAGCATTTTCTCCAAATCCTGTCTTGCATCCTCAGCAGTAAATTCACATAGTTGTATATCTACATACCTGAAGACTAGAGACCATACACAACTTCATAAATATCTATCAATATGTTGTGCACAACCATTATTCAATGCCCCAACACGTAATGTCTGTTCAGCATTCTGATTGACTCTGGAATGATTGCATGCTTAAATCTGTTGAGTATACTTTATGTGACTGTGTAGCAAGCAGATGGCATAAGCTTGTAGTACCACGAATTTGAGACGTGAGATGTCACCAGAGGTGTTACTTGTCAATCTCAACATGCTTTTCTTGTACTCTCCTTAGAAAGTTTGTTCTAGTTGCTCATTATCAATGGTACAACATGCTCTGAGAGGCCTGTAGTACACTCTGAAATACAGAGCAGTAAAATAAATATAAAATCAGTTTACTTGCTTCAAAGGATTTTAGTCCACTGCTGCTAAATTCCTTCATTGTGAATTAACATAAGGAAGGGCATGCATCTTGTTAGAGACCAAAAAATGATTTCTTCTCTCTTATTTGTATCTATAATTTCCAGTGTGTGATTTTATATTTTTCACTTTTCTTGTTGTATGACTGATTAGGTATGAAATATTTATATAACACTGGTAATGACTGTTAAATGAGCGAATTTGCATTATGTCTACAAGAGAGTTCCCTCCAATAAGGAAGGAGCTGCACCCATAATCTACAGACACTGATAAAGGCCAGTAAGCTGTTTATTCTGCAATGGGAATGAAGTGACTTTCTATTAAATATGTGAAAATATTTTCATCCAGTGTGACCTCATCATTTCAACACTGGGTACAAAAGGAATTGCATCTCCACTCCTGTTTTGTTGCTGCAGGGCCCATGATGGGGCAGCATTTAATGAAGTAAATGTAGACATGAAATGCAGATGAATCCTAAAAATAAGTAGAAACAAAAAACAATGTTTGTTTCCATACCAGGGGGTGTTTTAATACGGTATATATCTGAATCAGTCAAGACATGGTCAGTGCCAAAGCAATCTCTTTCATTTAACAAACATTCATGGAAATCAGACTGACAGGAACAGTTCATGCATCCATGCAGATATTTGAATAAAAAGGAGTGCCAAGTGTAAACGTTGATAGGAAGCTTATATATACTATAGAACTCTATTCTATCTGAGTATTACAGTTAGAGCAGCAGTCGGGGCATCAGCTGTTACTGAAGAACTCGCAACAAACACAGTTAATCCTGCAAAGTACTGGCACAACTGCACAGGCTTCTGCGTTCTTATTTGTGGATTCATTATTTGGAGCACCTAATTTCAACATCATGTGTGGCCCATTCAAGAGCACTCAGAACATTCTGCGTTTGCTGGAAATTATTTTCAGCACTTTAGCTCTGGTCATCGCCATGTGCAGAGGTGGAATGATGAACCCATGGGGCACCTGGTGTATGTTTGTCTGGGTTTTCTGCATCATCGTGCCCCTGGTCTTCATCGTGATGGAGGCCATGAGCTGGAACGTCCTCCTGGCGGCCTTCCTGCCCAGCTGGGACGACCTGACCTGCGGGCTGACCATGCTCTGCGCCGTCATGATCTTCTCCGCCTCTGTCATCTTTGCTGTTCTTTTTGTCTGCCACTCTTGCATCGTCAGCATCTTCTGCCTCATCTTCTCCCTGATCGCCACCGTGATCTTTCTGGTTGACGCCGTGATGCAAAAGATGAAGTGCCCGAGCGGCTACCTCTCCAACCTGAGAGGGCTCCTCCGCATGTCCGAGGCCTTCACAGCTTGCATCATTCTCACTGCTGCAGCTGATTACTTTCTAGGTGTGGAATACTACTTCCGTCCTGCCGGGATGATTTGGTGCGTCTTTGTCGTCGCCCTCTGCCTCCTGGCTACTGTGATCATCATAATTTTACATCTGCTCAAAATACTGCAAACTTTAATCCCATTTGGGTTGGGTTTGATCGACTTGGTGTTCAACGTTGTGGCAGTGCTGTTGTACTTGACAGCTGTTATTTGTTGGGCCGTGTATGGTTTCAGGCACCCAATACATTCTGAGTACCATCGTTACCACTGCTACCATTGTGTCTACAATGACCTGATTATTGTTACAGTTGGATGTGTTGTCAATATCATTCTTTACATTGTAGACCTAGTTTTATCCATCCTAAAAAGATAGAAATTGATACTTCTGAATAATAATTAGAATAATAATACAGAATAAAACCCTGATTTGCATGCTTCCATTTAGGTTTAAGTGTACTATCGAGAGCTGATTCAACAGAGGACCGTTTAGACTGATAAAAAAAATGAATAAAAAAAAAAGAAACATGGAGTAAGCATATAATTTCTTCACTGATCCAAGTTGACAATGAGGACCATGTAGATCATGTAGACTTAAAAATAACATTTTGTGCTTATTCCATGTTGCTCAAAAAGTTCTGAGAATTTCGCCTGACTGTATTGGATGCACAATAGCATATGGATTTGTGATAAAAAAAAATAAAAAAAAAAGATTTCTGTTAAGCCTTGTTGTAATGAAAAAGTTCTTTCATATTGCCAACTGTAAATAACTGCATGCTGCATACTCAAAAGTTACACTCAATTTGAAACAATGCCTTTCCGCCGTTGAATGTTACCTATCAAGTTCATGAAAATGTCAGTTGCATTGAAAGTTGTATTTGAAATGTTGTATATAACATTAAGAAGAGCAGACCCATGCATTTAATCTGAGTGACCAAGGCAAATGCATCCTTTCTCTGTGTTGTATCAGGCAACTGGAGAGTAAAATGTGTTAGCCTTGCAAAACCACTGGACATTTGTTGAAGCAGAACGTTTTATCGCCTCTCTACCAACATGATAATGGGTCTGTGAGAGTAAATTCAAATCCAAAGACTCGGGCAGCTGAGTCCATGGAGCTGAGATACTGAATGCAAATGTCATAGCAAATGCTCAAACTAAGATAGTGTCTCCTTTTTAGAGTAACTCACACGTGTAAAACAACTGAACTGATGGGAAAAGTTGTTGCCTCATTAACAGTTCATAAAAATGATGCTGCTCTTCATCGTCCAAACACCTGATGGCAGCCGACAGTGAGTTACTATCACTAAAGCGGTAGACTCCTTCAGTCCTCCCCCTGTTCCTCAAACTCCACAGTCTCCAGTAGGCCCTGGAAGCAGAAGTAGTGGGAGTTGCAGTAGACGGCGGGCTTGTTGGGGCACGAACCCACAATTTCCGGTTTCAGCGCGGCGAAGGGGTTGCGCCCACTTCCCTTCATGTCCATCTCCAACTCCGACAGGATCTGCAGGGAGTACGTCATCTCTGTTTCACTGCAGGGGACGAGGAGAACCAACAGCCATTAACTTTCCACGTGGATTATGGGAAATCATCCCTCATGGGCACGTACACAGTTGATGATAAGATGATGTGGAAGTATAAAGAGGGACTTTAATTCATCAGACCGTTGGCATGTTTGCATAATTTCAAATGTAATGTAATGCAAATAATTTATATCATATGCCAGTGTGCTAATTTGTTAATATGAGATGTTCAGTGTAAACCTGATGATACTAAAGAGGCTATCATGTTAAGTCTGTGTGGGAGAGGCTGGGAAGTGTACTTTCAAAATTTAATCAATTACATATGACTGATTACCTGCCTAAAATGATTAAATCAGTGGTATAATCTGTATATTTGAACACAGCATTGTAAATGTATTACTTTCAATATTGCAATACTGCAGTTATTTAAAATAAACATCAGACATTGTTTCAAGAGGTGTGATGTTCTTTAAATGGTCATTATCCATAAATTCATAATCCAGATGGCTTCTGTGACCTGATTAGGGTACTTACATAAGATATTGAAACAGATTACAGTAAAAAAAAAAAAATTTTAAATCAGATATTATAATCCTGTTGCATGGAATACACCTCTGACTTACTTGAGAGCAGTGAAAAGGGAAGGGATCTCATAATCCCTGAGGAGCAGAAGTGTTGGAAGCCAGCCCTGGTCCAGGCCTTGACTGGCATCAAAACCTTGACAACAATAAAGATGTAATATATTAAACAAGAACCTGGCATGAGAAAGAACCACTCAGGTAACACAGGCCTTTGACTGTATGCAAAATAGTTTCAACAGTCAGTAAAAGGTCATTTCCTTTTCAGTGGTGTCGATTTGGCATCACAGCTCATGGACACACAAGACAAAAGTTCACGTCAGAGCATTACATTGACCAAAAGAAAATTCATTCTCACCAGGATGAAACCCAACAACCAGATCTGGCTTGGCTGCTTCCTCTTTCTCCACCAGATCCTCCCAGAACTGGTGGTAGAGTCCGGTGTAGGCGCTGATGTAGACCCTCTGTTTGGGGCCAAAAGCCCTGAGAGGAGGCCTCATGATGGGCCCGTCCATCAGCTCCGGTCCCACCATGACCACCTCCAGCCCCAGGTGTCCAGGGAACATGCGGTTCAGCTCATCGTAGTCCGTCAGTCGGGCACCCATGGTCTCACTCTGGCCCGCTCCCACCAGGTGAATGGTGAGAGGTCTGGAATAAGGCTTGAGGCCAAACAGCCTCATTCCCCAGGCGATGGTCAGCGGCCTGGAGAAGAACTCGCTCGACACCCTCCACAGCGACTGCTTCAGGTCGTCATCGTCTGGCCGGGGTCTGCCGGCGTTGGTCCACAAGTCTTTCATGTTTGCGCCGGTCAAAATGGGATCGAGGCGGGGCGTGAGGTCTCCCTGCATGGCGAGCCAGTCCTCCCAGCCCTTCACCTCCGACTGCGGCTTCGACCATTTGTCTGTGGGGAACGGCAGGTCTCCTGATGGCGGGACAGGGGAGGAAGAACATTAAAGCTGAGTCAAGGCTGGTTCTGAAATACCCTCCTTTCTGCCAAACCAGGTTTTTATGTAGGTGTTTTTCTGGTCATTATAGTCTCTGTTTTATGGTAATTCATATCTGTTTCACTCTGCCTTTTATTTGTGGACTCCCAGTGCACAAATCATGGTAAACACTTTGTCAGTTCACTCATAAAACCTCACCTTTGAACACGAGCCATTCCACAACTCTGTCGATGGCTACTTGGCGCAGCTGAGAGCAGAACTTCTTGTGTTTGGGCCAGTCCGCCTTCTGGCACTCTTTACAGCAGTAATACACGTTCAGACACCTGTGCAAAGAGAAGATGGAAGTGAGAGGTTTGTTTCCCGTAAAACCACAAACTTTGATGAGGAAAAATCTTGGCTGAGCATCCGTCTAGGAGGGCTGACTCTCTCTCTCTCTCTCTCTCTCTCTCTCTCTCTCTCTCTCTTTTCACCTGACGCAGCGCTTGAGGCTCTGCGAGTCTGAGAGCTGGTTTGGCCGCTTCTCACAGCTCGCGCAGATCTTGAAAGATTCCTCCATCTTTTCAAACATCTCCTTCTGAGACCGGAAGGCCACGGCCTTACCCTTCGTCTCTGGAGCAGCTCTGGAGAGAGGGAAGAAAGGAGATATTATGAGCATTTTGTTCTTGCTTTAAGTGCTGTGCAGGTCTGCATTGCCCTCAACAGCTTCAATTCAAAATCAAGGCCAGAACTGAATAGAATAGAATAGACTACATTAGTACATGGCCACGACTTGCAGAATCTTTGTGAAAAGATGTTTTATAGAGTGAAATTAGAATAGATTTTTTCTTGGATAGCTGATAAACAACCACCACCAATTGACCAGTCAGGCCTATAGTGTCTCCTCTCCCACAGCCATTCTATTCTTAGACCAGGACATTTGCTCTGCTGCCTGAGGAGTGGAGGAGGGGAGCAGAGGGACCGCATGAATGGGACACATGGTTACAAAACCTAGTCCACATGGGGTCAGATTCACCATTGGTGAATATTTGCAAATGCTGAGGTCAAAGGGGGCCTGGAGGGATATGTAAGGTGGCGTGAGACAATTCAGACAGAGACTGGATGGCATAGCGTTCCAGTGACGTCATCGCCAAGTTGTTCGAATAACGTGACTGACACCTTATACCAACCGGTCACTGTCGGTATAACGAGTACTACGCGTTTATGTCCCCATAACAGCCGTGGAGTCGCATGAGGAAAAAAAAAATCACATGTGCTTTGGAGTATATTCCGGGATATTTTTTCAGATTGTGCAAAAAATAGTCATCGGTTAAATATAATTTTGGCTATATTTTGTAAACTTTGAAATCTGTCTGCCTTTTTAATCTGTCTGTGTGTAAGCCAATGTGATTTTCTTTCTAGTTTGGTGGGCAAGTGGTCATGAAAGTGTGAAAACATTCTGCCAAGTAGGCCCACCGGCCCTAGAAACAGCCAATAACTATGTGAGTACAACTTTAGTCCGCTTACCTCGTAGTTTCCGTCATTTGGAGCTGCGTAGACCCGTTTAATACACGGCTGAATGTTTCTTCTCCTCCTGCTCCTCTAATGTGATCTCTGAGCGCCGTGTGGGGGCAGACCGGCTGAGATATACCACCTGTGCCTTCCCTTCCAGAAAAGTCTGACAACTCCAGGCCTTTCCTGACTTCTCAGGTGGTATATATGTAGACAGATGGCAAAACCTGTCCTGAGATGTACTACATCGGATTATTTGAAATGAAAAATTTATAACGTTTTTCATGTAAACACCCCTGAAATAGCACAAAACTTTATTTTATTTATTTATTTGCAGATTTTGGCATGGTAAACTCTTTCTTTTAATGTATGGCTCAGCCCAGAATTGAATTTTGTTTTGTCTCATCTTCAGACTTAAAATCTTGTTTTCTTAAGAAGAGTGGGGAGGGGAAAAAACAGTGACGGATGAGATAATCCCAGCTGTTTCCAATGGAGTTTCACTAAGACTATACATGCTGGTGGAGAGTTTTTGCACTCACTCTAGTGAGTGAAGGAGATAGCAAAAGCTCTGATCAGTTGTTATACAATATTTTATTGTGTTAACCTGAAATAAAATAAATATCAGTCACGTTTATCTATCAATTTTCACGGGGACCCCTTGGGACGTGGTCAAAGACCCCCGATGGTCCCTGAACCACACTTTGGGAAGCGTACTTTCCTCTGTGTGCTTTTACTAATTTCATCCACTAGAGGTCAGTGTCACACTGTAAAGTACCTTGGAATAAATCACAAACAAAGACGTTTATATAGCACGTTGTTATCAGTGTTGTAGATGAGCATCACTCATGTTATCACACATCAACTCAACATGCAGCACAGCAATTCACGTTTTCATATCAGGCATAAAATGCTGATTTTGTCCAGGGGGGCCTCCACTATGGCAAGATTTTGGTTTAGAATATGTATATGTCTTCTGTACCCAGTCTACAGTGTACACAAGTGGTAAGAGTGAAATCCTTGAGCAAAACAGTCACCCTTAAAATCCTCATAATATGCCCTCTTTGGTGAATTAAATTCTAACAAATTTAAAGTGATCCTCTTTTTGCTGGAAACACCCTGGAATCACAGGGATTTATTAATACTTCAAAGACCAATGGATTTGGGGGGTAAATACAATTATAATCACTCTTTCCCAGTGTGATTTAGAAAATCCAACACTGGTTTATACAGAAAGTAGGTCTAATCTAGGAAAACCCATTAAGGTACATTTTTAAAGCTGAGATGCTGATATCTTTCAATCAAAACAGGCATCAATAAAATGCTGCTTTGTAATTCTAGCATTCCAAAATCTGAATGAAGCATGGCAAAAGGATCGCCTTTTCATTTCAATGGAACTTGCCCACCCAGCACATGAAAATGTTCCCCCTCCTGCCTGCAGTTTCTTGTTCTCTGGGCCCTCGCCTGAGCACATTAGTGTCTTTTTATGCATTCACGCCCATGAGCATCTGTCTCCTAAACATCCATGGCTCCCAAAGCAGAGCTCAGAGGTTTGTACTCTGTGCCCTGAGGGGACGGCACACAAAAAAATGAGCCTTGATGAGGCTCTGAGTGATTTTTTTTTTTTAAATCTGCCTGAATGATTTATCATTTCATAACTGGTAGAAGACTTTAATTAGAAGTAGATTTTAGACTAATGCGACAGTGAGGGTTGCTTCTTAAAAGTTTTAAAGTAGTGTCTTCTCTATGGGGGAAAATGCTTTATCAGCATCAGCCAAACTGGCAGCAAGGCTGAGCAGTGTTCATCCCTGAGGGGGCAGCTGGGACCCCCTTAAGGCCCCCCCTGGCACTCCCCGGACTCCACTTTGAAAAGCTCTACGGGATGGGAATGTGGCGGACTTGCACCCCCAAAACAAGCTTGGATATTCCTTATCACGGCTCCTCTAAAGGCTTGCTGAAGTCCTAATTGTCCGGACCGGGCCCCTCAAACTCGTCCTGCGGCAGCAGTCCCTGGAAACAGAGGTAGTGGGAGTTGCAGTAGACGGGGTTTTTGTTGGGACAGGCCTGGACCTGCTCGGGTTTCTGCGAGGTGAACGGATTGGGTCCGCTGGCCCTGATGTGCATCTCCAACTCCAGCAGGATCTGAAGAGAGTACTTGAGCTCCATTTCACTGCGGGAACAAAGAGACAATGAGGCAATGAAGGAGTGTCAGGCTATTTTTTTTTTACCGTCCTCAAGAGGAACATTCACAGCCTCTGCACAGATAAAAACAATAACACATTTACACACCCATTCACAGAAGGTTTCAATAGCCATCAACAACTAACAGTTTGTAATTACAGATGAACAGTATCAGCAGAAGATCAACAAAGGAACAATATCAATAATGTCAGTGCGTGATCAAGTTCCAGTCCTGAGGGGGAGGCTGTTGAGAGCGTGCGTCGCAACGGGATTAAAGCCTTTCTTGAACTTGGCTGTTCTACAAAAGGGACGCCGGCCTCGGCGAGCGGAGGGGAGGAGTGTGAAGTGGTAATGGAGTGGATGATCTGAGTCATGAGCTATGATAAGTGCCTCCTGATTGACAGCTTTGGTGGCGAGGTCAGGTAGGTGAGGAGCGGGGAGGCCAATTACGCCGTGTGGATGTGTGTGGGGCGCGGGGAGGAAAACAGATTGGAGGAGCTCTGTTGTGTGACAACAAAGGATGGATGGGCAGCTTCTTCAGTCTGTGAACTGGACTAAAGGACTAAACTTTTTCATGCTGACGTTCATGAAGCTGTAGACCCCAAATCTGAAGTGATTTTGCCCTCAGGACCCTGATATGAAAAGATATTCTGGTTTTGGTTAAATATTCAATTGGTTAGATATCATACTTGAACACTGACAAATAGATTCAAAGTGGTGAGATTAAACAATGTTCAAATAATCACTCATTTTTGCATGGTAACAGTTTCCAATTAATTAAACTACACTGAAATTAAACTGTTTCTCATTTTGCTGAGGACCCCCTGGAAGCCCCTCAAGGCTCCCTGGGGGTCCCCAACCCCACTTTGAAAACCACTGACCTAAACTCCCTATTGGCAACATTTATGGACAGCTGCGACTGTTGTTTTTGAACTCTGTGAAGGCTGAACTCAACAACCTCGACTGTTTCTCCATGAATAGTAATGGTTGGGGGAAGGACACAATCAGGTATAATGGTAGTGGTCGAGGTGAGGGATCAATCAATCAATGAGTCAATCAATCAGTACTATGGCTCTTACAGTTTTGTCCTCCAAAGTAAAGAGACTAGTGACAAGAACAGCACAAACCACAAAAGAACATTTACACGTGGTGCATAAACTGTAACGCTGGTAAGATCCGCGGTGAATGCTGGGATGCTTGACAGCAGATGGCATGTAAAGTGAGTTGAAGACATCGCAGGCGTCAACACCGTCCCTCCGGCGTCAAGTATTTCAAATATTCCCTTTCCCGCGGAGTCCAAGGACTTTTATTATCTCGGCTACGAAATGTGAAACAAGTGTAATTTTTAGTATTAATGTGACCTACTTGTACATGGTGAAGAAGGAGGGGATATCATAGTCCCTGAGCAGCAGGAGGGTGGGCAGCCAGCCTTCTACCAGACCCTGGTTGGCATGAAACCCTGGACAAAAAAAAAAAAAAAAACACCATATATAAACCATTGAGCTCATATCAGTATTGCGGCACAAAGGCCCACAGATCTCATACCAATATCCCTGCCAAATAGATGTCACCTGAGAAATTTCAGATATAATGAGAACAAAATGGTATGGCAATCTAAAAGTGGAGTGCTAACAAGATGAAACCCACTATATGATCCTCCATTCAGAATTTAATACCGCTAATTGCTAAATAAAACAGTGGAAGTAATGAATTTTTCATTTTACTGAGGACTTGTTAACCACTTTGAGAGCCACTCTTGCTGCACACCTTCCTCTCTGCAAACTGCCAGAGCCAGCTGTCCGTCACAATACCATTTCATACAGACTGACAGAAAAAGGGTCGAGACCTTTTCCCTCAATAACCCGCAGGATTACAAGGATTAGGCTCGATTATACCCTCAATTTACTGTGACCAGCTGACCAGCTAGCCGGGCTATATATTATTCTCCACGCACGCGGCTGACAGTGTTTGCGTTCAGTCCTAATAATCAGCCAATAGCACCCAGTTAATCTCATCCCATCCAAACAAACTGACCTCACATTAGCACCGCAGCTGGACTGGAGATAACTCGCTCCAAAACCGATTGAAAAATTCAAGGTGATGTTCTCGCGCAGTCAAAGAGATTATCAAGTGCAATAGTCCAGCTATTTTTAAAAACGGGCTGGGTATATAATCCTCCAGCATATGAACTGACAGTTATCACTTGCGCCTGACTCTGCCTGAATTCAGTGGGTGCTTGTTTACGTCAAAAGTTTTTTTTTTTTTTTTTTTTTTTTGAACAGCAGGGTAGTGAAGTGAATAGGAAGCTAACCTTCATATTTTCTAAAGTGTCCTTGAGTAAGCTAATATCGAAAGAGCAGCACGAATTTCATTTCACCATAATAGAGATGCAATGAAAGAGCATATTTTAAAGGGCATTGCAGAAAAAAAATATATGCATATGAGAAAAACGCAGGGTTAAACTTAGGAGGCTATAAAATTGTTCTAACTTCAGCTGTTATGCATAGTACTGTCTGTACTGATGTGTGTGTGTTTGTGTGTTTGGGGGGTGGGGTGGGGGTGTTCAGAGCGTGCAACAGAGGCAGAGGAATTGTAGGCCCCCGTGATATTGGCACACACACAGTATCATGTTATCCTCCGCCTGCCGCTTTCTTTCCAGAGAACACAAACCGCAGAAACGGAGGATTTGCATCTGAATAATGCAGATGTTACGATGCGCACATCCCCGAGGTTACAATTCTCATCACAATAAAACATTTAATACTGAGTTAGCGTTTAGGCATTTAGACCTTGAGGAGACAAGGTGACAAAGAGACGCCAACCCGTTGTCAGTTAATGACCGCAATAACTGCCTGGCTCCGGTATGAATTTGGGACATAGATAAATATAACTGCAGACATGCTTTGTTCCGTGGTCAAGAAACATTGTTTTATGGGACAAATTTCCCTGAAGGAACAGCATTCAGTAATTGGACAAAGTGGGGCTACTCTGAATTTCTCATTAAGTTAATGGCAGACAAAAAAGGGAGGGGGTGTTTTGTTTGTGTTTTATGAGCACCTGCTTTCAGTGGTCTATCTTTGCTCGGATGATGTCACTGATCCATCATCCGTTCAATGTCTTCTAGGAGTTGGCAGCAGAGTCACTCCTCTTTCCCCTTCTCCTTCTCAAAGGTCACTGTCTCCCAATTTCTCAGTCTTATTCTCTGTCCCGGGATATCAATCTCTTTCACTGTTCTCTCTATCTGCCTTCTCTCTATCACACACACACACACAACACAGACCCACACGCACAAACACACACCTTGTTTTCTATTCCTTTCTTCATGCTGCCTGCTCCCCTATCACTTAAAGAGTGTCATAATGCAGTGCTTTGCCAAGTTTGCAGTATGAATTGTAGCCAAGCTCTCAGGCAGTTTACACAGAGGATGACTGATTCCTGTATATTTAGCTCCAGTGGAGCCTGCAGTGATAACTGAGCCTGAGGTTATGGGTGCAGTTGGGTGGGGGCTTTACTGCCACTTAGCAGGTTAGAGGGTCAAAACACATGTTCAGTGCCTAGTGGTTTGGGAGGTGTAGAGTTTAGCAGCAATTTAATGAAGTACTGAGCTGTGATCTCAATTCAGTCCCATCCCCTGATGCCCATCTGAACCCATTTAATATTAAGGGTTTCATTCTAAAACACTAACTAATGATAAAACACCACCACCATCACAAATAATAACAGCAGCAACAGAAGGAACAATTCTATAGTAACAATAATTACAAAAATAATAAGTGGTATGAAAGTGAAAGGGTTTCTACAGTGTTTCATATGCTGATGTTCTTCCCTTGCTAAATCAATGCATTGATAAACTGCATTTGAAATTCAGCCAAAGAAATCTTGGAACTGTGTGTTGGAGCATGGATATGGGATAGGCCTGGGACGGGATAGGCTTGATTTGGTGGGGATGTTTTAAGGGGGACGATTTGGCAGACGACTGGGGCTCAAAGGCGGGGATACGGCACCAGCCTGATTCCAAGGGGAGAAAGGAGACTCTCCTCGCAGCAGGGCAGACCACCAACAATATGCTGAGTCTGGCACCCAGAAACCAACTCTGCCCCAGCTGCTCCCATGAATCACCCAGCCCTCCCCAATGAAAAGACCAGTTCTACTTAAAAGGCCACTTCTCCCAAGTTAACCTCTCCTCCATCCTCTATTCCCTGAAAGAAGAGAGGAGGTCATCAAGGTGACTTGGAGGGATACAACCCATTGGCTCTCCATGTTTCTATTTATTCCTGCAGTGATCAGGATGTTCTTTATTTGTTGTTTTGGTTGGGGCAGAAGACCTTCAAACAGAACCTCTTTGAGCGATCAGTGCTTGCACAACTGCATCTGTTATGAAAACCCATTATCTTTTTTTTTTTGTTCATAGGTACATACCAGGATGAAATCCCACAACCAGATCTGGCTTGGCTGCTTCCTCTTTCTCCACCAGATCCTCCCAGAACTGGTGGTAGAGGCCCTTGTAGGCGCTGATGTAGACCCTCTGTTTGGGGCCAAAAAACCTGAGAGGAGGCCTCATGATGGGCCCGTCCACCACCTCTGGTCCCACCATGACCACCTCCAGCCCCTGGTGTCCAGGGAACATGCGGTTCAGCTCATCGTAGTCCGTCAGTCGGGCACCCATGGTCTCACTGAGGGATGCCCCTGCTATGTGAATAGTCAGGGGTTTAGCATATGGTTTCAGACCATAGTGCTGCATGGCTAAACCAACTGTAAGAACCCGAGAGAGGAACTCGCTCTGAATCCGCCATATAGATTCCCGTAGGTCAGCGTCCTCTGGGCGGGGCCTGCTGGCGTTCTTCCACAGGTTTGCCATGTTGGCGCCAGATAAGATGGAGTCCAGACGAGGTACGAGGTCTCCCTGCATGGGAAGCCAGTCGTCCCAGCACTTCACCTCAGCAACTGGCTTGGACCACTTTTCAGTGGGGAACGGGAGGTCTCCTGTATGGGTGGTAGAATCAATTTATTACCTTTGCATGTATGTATTACCAATGTATTACCAATGTATTACTATAACTTTATTACTGTTGATAGAGCCTAAAGATGCAGCACATTTCAGTGGCAAAAAACACTGGCAGATATTATTGTTGATACTGTCTGGAAAGATAACACCAGAGCTAGTCAGTCTATGTGGAGATATTCCACCTACAAGAATATCTGAAGCCACCTCCTGGGGTCGGCATAGAACACGGAAACTCGGCTAAACAGAATAAAATTAAAAGCGCCAAATGGGACTTTCCCACTTCTCCATATTTTTACTGTGCACTGGGGAAAATAACCAGATGGCAGGTTAGAAGATACGCATTTGTGCTTAGATTAATGAAATCTGGAACCATTAGGGGAAAAAATGCTTTTTTTCCCTCTGGTAATACAACCAGTCAGCACCAAATAGCCTAAAAGCAAGTGGCCATCTTTTGAAGTGTCATAATTTTAAAACCATTGATTTCAAATCATGTAGTAATGACAGTAATAGTCCAGGTACTCGTACATATTTGGAATCAAATGTAGTGATCATTTTATAGTATTTAACCTCATTGACCACATATATTCTGCTCAGTTTAGCAAGTGCTCAGCATTGCCCCCAATGCCCAAAAGACAGTACTGCACTCTTTTATGGCAGTGGTTTGGCTTTCTCTCTTTACAAGCTTTGGTTACATGGTGTATGAAAAAGCAATCAGGGTGTTTCAAAGGCTGAAGAACTTTAATTAAAAATTCAAGAACGCACCAATATTGCACTCTGACTTGTCATTTTTTTCCCTTCCAGGCATTTAATTTTTGCAGCGCAGCTTGAAAATATGCCATCTGGCTCATGCGAATTCTTTGTTTGGTGAATTCAAATGACTATTTAGGTTTTTCATTTCAGCGGCGCCGGCTTTTTATTTCTCACCTGTGAACATGAGCCACTCCACTAGCCTGTCAATGGCCACCAGACGCAGCTTTTTGCAGACCTTTTTATGCTGAGGCCAGTCATTTTTCTGACAGTCTTTTGTGCAGTAGTACACATTCAAGCACCTGTGAGAGAGATGGAGAGAGACAAAGAGAAAGAGATACACAGGATGTGAGATGGAAAGACAAAATACAAGGCAAGGCCATATTTAACTTTAAGGGGTATATGAATAAGTTGCTTACTATATTATTTCCCATAAATTCTCCAAATCTATGTGTTTTGCAGACTTTGGTTAAAGAGCAACTATTGAGATTTTGAGATGGACTATGTACACTCGGTGTAACCATCTGGAGGACATTGTACCATTATTTTAAGGCCTAAGGTGATGCTGAGGCCTGCAGCAGAGGTGGACAATGTTAGAAAATAGCTTCCAGGTAGAGGAGGGTTTCAATGAAAAACAAAGCATTAAAAATAATTATCTACCGGACTGGAGACCATGATGAAATCCTTTATGGGGCATCAGTTTCACTCCAACTACGCGGGATATGCTGATCAAGATAGCCCCTTTTAATATCACGTCCCAGGCTAGTACGTCTTGTCAGTGTCAGAGTATAAATAGTATATTACACTGGTCTAGAGTCCGTCTTCAAATGTGACCTTCTTATTCAATGGCTCACCCATGACCTATAAGACCGCGGTGAATTCTGTTCTGTTTTAGCCAACAGCTGGCAGCAGCCGCGGCAGGAACCTAAGCTGCAGAAGTGAAGCTGGAATTTATTACTGATTATACAACCTCTTTGTATGCATGTGGTCTTTTGTGCGGCCACACAGTTTAGGTGGTGAGGTAATGTAGTGGATTAGAGGTCTGAGAGGCAGTGCCAGTCGGCGGTTTTTGGGACTATAATACTTACAATACACCTTTCATCCACTTGCCCCGGGGGCCTTCAGATTTACATAGAGCCATTTATCAGGCGCTGTGTTTTGTCATGCCACACTTTTGGTGCACTAATCCTTCATGAGAGGCTCACAACTGGACAAAACAAGGTGAGGAAAACAGAGATGCATTTGGAAGTCAAAATAAACAACACTTCGTCAAAGCTGCCAAAGCCCAAAGAGTGATAAATGGAATATTGCGAATCAGACTACGAATTATGTGGCTGTGGGAAAGTCACAAGGGACTTCTGGTGATAATTCTTAGGTGGCAAAGGTCTTGAAAACCACTAAGAGGGTTTCACCGGTACTGAACGTCAGCAGTTCTGTTTTCTGCCTGCATATAAGTCGGCTGCAAGCGGTACCTTTTCTGAGAGAGGCGGTGGCAGCTGGGA
>OMLF01003880.1:8974-23271 GCA_900302615.1 Holocentrus rufus | reverse complement strand
TAAGGGGTGGAGACAGGGAGGGGGGAGGTGGAAGGTAGAGACGTAGGAGGAGACATTAGGAGCAGCTCTTAGGGAGCAGACAATGCGTATGGCACAGGTGGAGTGGAAGGGAATGTGTCTGGACGTGGGGGGCATGATAGTGGCTCGGAGCGATGACATGGGACTGGTTGGAAACACGAGGGAGTCTGAGTGCAGGTCTGCTGTGGAATCCAAGGCTGCGGTACAAATACCGCCACAGAGAAGGACTGAGATCCATCTCTGTTTCTGGCTCTGAGAGTCCAGAAATAGGGAGATTCTCCTGTTTCTTGCATTCTGGTGATATTTAATACATACATCTGCATATGAAAATACAGCACAAAAACCACATCTTTATTTTCTGTTTGAAAAATACAAATTCAGAAAACACACATTCGTTTGCCATGTAGTCCCTTTGAGACAGTGATAAAGGAAGGAATTTGTCTCTTACATCTCCACAACTGATTAAAAAGACCAAATTTCCACGCGTGTGCCAAATGGGAACAGATGCTAAACAAATAAAGTTGTTTTCCACTAATCTGCAGCTTACCAAGACCTTAAACATGAATTGGAACTCATGTGGTCTAAATCAAATAATATATTGAGTCATCGAGTCACGGGCAAAACAGAAACAGTCGTCCTCATGGTGTTTTCAGAGAAGACGCCAAGAAGTTAAGCATGCAAACTGCATTTTTGCCATCATCACACCTTATTTTATGTCCTATTTTATCTTATCTTACTCTTATCTTTATTATTTACTGTTAGATTTTTTTTCTTTTCTTCTTTAGCACCAACATAAGACAAATTCCTTGTATGTTTCTTAACCTACTTGGCCATAAACCTGATCCTGATTCCTGATCTTGATTAACAAATATAGTAAATGAGCAGATTTTGAAATTTGATCAAAATGTGGGAGAGAGTGAGTTGCAGATCCCAGATTGCTTTTCCTTAACGAGAATGAAAAAGATGGAGTGCATGGCTGTGCTTTTGTGTGTGTTATCATCATATACAAGCGCTTCACCTCCTCTGACCTCTCTGCCCTGTGGATTTATTTGCAGGCACATCCAGAACATAAGTGAGATCAAGACCGATGTGGGCAAGGCCAGGGCTTGGGTGCGCCTCTCCATGGAGAAGAAGCTGCTTTCTAGACACCTGAAGCAGCTGCTCTCAGACCATGAGTTGACAAAGTGAGCAAATCAACACCCGAAAAAAATCCATTAACCTCATGGACATTTTGAGACCATGAGTTTTAATCTCACATTTTAACAGGAAGTCTCTTTTCTTATCTTGACCTTCTTTTCTGCGCAGCGACTCTTATGTTGTGGAGGAATGTCTCTGTGATATGAAATTAACATGACGTGTCTTCAACCCATTTATAATACATTGACTCTTCTTTGAAATTGCACAGTGTCATACTATAGTCCACTGCAGCGTGAATTATTCACAGGATGGTTCATAATTGATATTACTGCAGTGAACTGGGTCACACTCAGGTTGATTTCTCTCTGCTATTGTGGCTTTACTTTGTCAGTTCTTGTGTTGTTTTGCCGACTGTGCGTGTATTATTGTCTGTTCACCCACTGATCACTGCATCAGCTGCCATGCTGCTGCTATTGATGAATGCTGATTCAATAAGGACCTTTGACATAAAGACAATAGGCAGCTTGTGATCTTGTGACTCTGTACAATAATATGTATTTGTAATTATTTTTCAAACCTGCTCTTCACAGAAAACTGTATAAGCGCTATGCTTTCCTGCGCTGCGATGATGAGAAAGAGCAGTTCCTCTACCACCTCCTCTCCTTCAACGCTGTGGACTATTTCTGTTTCACCAACGTCTTCACCACCATCAGTGAGTGCTACTTTGATGCCATTTGGCTTGGATGATATCCAGAATTTGATATTGTCCTATCAAAATATCACAATATTCAATATTATTACACCGTCAAAAAATGAATTAAAAAAAATGAAAATATCTATACATTAGTTATGTATAATTGATTATTTACTCTCTAAACACCCACTCCTCATCTCCCTAAAAATGTTGCAATATAAAATATGAACTTCAACATTAAATTTCCCTTGCATAGCACAATTGGACATTTTTTTGTGTCAAAACAAATGGAAAATAGCAACCACAACTAGAACATGCATTTGTATACATAATAGGTTGAGATGTAAACCATCCATAATCCTACAACATTGAGTGTTCAGTAATGTAGAAAATATTACATATGGCTCCAGATATTGCAATATTTGATATGATGGGATATTGACCAAAGCCTACATGCCATACAGTCTTCTGACTTTTATCATCATTGTAAACTGCTTTTTTTATGTAACTATTTAACTATACTTCTAAATCTGTCATGTTTCTGCCCTCTCTGTCTCCCAGTGATCCCCTACCATGTGCTGGTGGTTTCCAGTAAGAAACTGGGTGGCTCCATGTTCACAGCCAACCCTTGGGTGTGTGTTTCTGGGGAGCTGGCTGAGACCGGGGTGCTCCAGGTGCCCAGGAATACCCTGGAGATCACTTTTGAGGTGGGTGCTACCCTCAGATTTAAAGATACCGCCTGATGTCTCATTTATTGAATTTCATTTTTGCCAGCGGGGATTAGTCAAAGCTTTGCATTAAAAATCCGCCTCCACCCTCTCAGTGCCAGAACCTGGGCAAGCTGACCACGGTACAGATGGGACACGACAACACGGGGCTCTACGCAAAGTGGCTGGTGGAGTGCGTCATGGTCCGCAATGAGATCACAGGGCACACATACAAGTAAGTGTGCATTCTGGGAGAAATTTACCCAATATCTCTTTCACTAGCAGGCACTCAAAAGACACAACAATCGCACCTTATTCCTGACGTATGTGTGTGTGTGTGTGTGTGTGTGTGTGCGGCAGGTTCCCATGTGGCCGGTGGTTGGGTAAGGGTGTGGATGATGGCAGTCTGGAGAGGATCCTGGTCGGAGAGCTGATGACCCCCAGCACAGAGAACGATGACAGAATGTGCCGAACGCCCCCAATGCAGCAGTCGCCGGGGATGATGAGGAGGTTTGTTACCATCTCGCCAAACAGCAAACCAAGTAAGTTAACTCCTCAACCGACCGAGAAACTCTAATATAATAAAGGTGCAGACATTCTGCTGCAGTCTGGCAGCATCTGTCTGGAAACATTTGCCCTTAAATGGGAAAACTTCTTTCTTTTCCAAAAAAAAAAAAAAAGCAGGTGTCACAAAATGCTTACTTGCTTGTTGTGAAATCTCCATTTTTACACCATCCAAGCAGATTTTACATGTTTTGTTTGTTTTTTTTTTAAACCGGGACGATCCGCCAAAAAAAATGCGGTTGACACTGTTTACATTAGCAGAACTCCCAGACCGCATTTTTCACCTCCAGGTTAACTGGTGTCACAATCTTCCAACCAGAGTGCAACGCAGCATTTTCTCCAACTTTCCACAGTCTCTCATTACATTGACACCATGAACATAAGTCTGAGTCCAATCCAGAAAAATGATGATTTAATGATAATTTATTATATTACACGGGTCAATGTTGCATTGAGGTTAGAATTTCCTATCCAAAATGTAGAGCATGTCTGGTATTATCGCATCTAGGCTTACACATAACACAGGTTTACACTGCGCTCAAGTCCTGTAAGATGGTAGGTTTTTAGGTCAAACTGGGTATAAACATCATCTCAAGTACATGGAACAAAAATGAGATCTCCACTTTGCAGATCTATGTGCTTTACTGATATAAAATAAATCAAGACTGAACTATTACGAGAACAACATATAAGACTTCTTTGAGGATTTGCCTTCCCTGTGAGTACTTCTGTTGACTTACAGAGTCTGTATTTTTCCTTCATCATCCAGAGCTAAACACAGGTCAGATCCAGGAGGGAGTGGGAGAGGCCATCAATGGAATAGTGAAGCACTTCCACAAGCCGGAGAAGGAGGTGAGAGACGGCAGTCTAGACAGGCCCCAACATGTAGTTCTATTATTCATCACAAATAAAGAAAAGCTGCTTTCTCCTCAGGTGGTCTCTGTGCCTCTCTGTGACTTCCGCTTGTGTGGCACAATTCAGATTATTAAAATGTATTAAAGGAGAACAATGGCCAGTTTTGGGGAATTGACATCATTCTTGAATTTTTTATTCTAACACAGGGGCCATGCTTCAGTGTTTCTCCTGTCCTGGGGGGTGCTGACTGACCTACAAAAAAGCACTTTGTAAAGCCCTGATATAATGCATTGGATCCTTAGAAGTGGGATTTTCATAATCAGGATATCCTCTGAGAGCATAGAATTGATTTTTCTCTCACTCTGTCCTTGGTTGGCTTGGATTTAAACTAAATTCAACACTACAGTCATGCACAGAAAAGGTTGTATTACAAATTTTAATCATTACTTTTTAAGGTGTGCAGAGGGATTATTTCCCATTGAAAGGAGATGCATGTTGGAGATTTATTGTGCATATTATAAGTCTGGATGTCACCTTAGCAGTCACTTCAACTCAGCAGTCAGAGTACAATGCATTTTATGGGGAAGTCCCCCTTTGCTCCAGCTTTCTCAACCTTACACACTGGACATGATGTCTTGCAGGATGCAGAGACTGTTCTGACCAGCAATTTTGTAAAAAAAAAAAAAAAAAATCAATGCTTCGTTTTTTTACAAATTTATTTTTGCAAAAATTGCCATGCAGTCTGCATTTTATTGTTATTATAGTGATATTGTGTTATAGATGCTGCTCTGCTTGCATGCCTTCTCACATGTTGTTTAAGCCCCCCACTCTATTCCATGACCTCATTAATCCAGCACTCCTTCCCTATTCACCACCAATTTACATGCAGTTGCTTTGTGTCACAATGATTTATTATGCGGGAGTTGCAATTTTCCCCTGACAAGCTCTGACAGCATGAAAAGTGACAGGTGAGACAGCTGCACCCTGTGCAGTCACAATGCTGCACATGGTGCCAAACTCCTGCCACTCCTTTGGTACAAGACATTGGGAAGTAATTTTCGGAAATTGAGTTTGGCTTCAAGCAACTGTCTTTTCAAACATATTGAATATAATCAAGTCCTATTTTGTCATTACTGAGAAAAGAACAACCGTAATTGCAGGTTTGAATTGCACAAAGTGTGCCGATTGAAAACGCATTATGTTCTTCCCTTATTTTCCCTCACCTTCCCTTATTTCTACTCTTCATAGAGAGGCAGTCTGACCCTTCTACTGTGTGGAGAGTACGGCCTCGTCTGGGCACTGGAGCAAGTTTTCCAGCACGGTTTCAAATCACCCCGACTCTTTAAGAATGTCTTCATCTGGGACTTCTTAGGTAAAGAAAGAAAAATTACCATCAGCTCTTCAACATGTTATCATATTACTTTTTTAAATTGTTAACTAATGAATTGTGAATGCATTCATTTGTGATTGACGATCCATGGTTCATGATTGATCTGTTTTAACAGAAAAGTCACAAGTGTACTTTGAGAGTGCAGAGCAGCGGGAGGTGACTCTAGATGAGAACTGGCAAACCAGAGTTCGCCACTTCTGCCGCTTCATGCGAGCCATCAACAACACGTCCAGGAACATCGGGAAGGATGGCAAGTTCCAGATGCTGGTCTGTCTTGGTGCAAGGTAAGCAGCTCTCAATAACCTTATTAAAATGTCAAACACCACTGTTGTGTTGACCATGAGGTTGAGTGTTTGTCAGCCATTCAAAAAGTGACAGGAAAGTTGGAGAGGCAGAGCAGATGACACGCAGCTTTTGCAGTAAACAAGACTTGAACCCACAAGTTTGACTGCTGAGTGACAGCACCTCAGCATACTTAAGAGTGTCTGGCTTTTAGGCAGCAGGCTGGGATGGTGAGTAGGGAGACTGTCTAGCTCCAGGGGCTGTGATCCTGCAGTCTGACCTGGATGCGAGCAAGCGAAAAGAATCTCTCTTTGGGGACCCATAACATATCGCATTATTTTTATTACTTTGCTGTAGTTCTCCCCTGTTACACTTTAAAGCCGCCCTTCCGTGACCTCACGACCTCAGTCATTTTCAGACCTCTTCCTAAAACAGTTCATCTTAGAAGATGATGTAGGATTATCTCTGCCAGTCACACACAGTCACAGTGACTAACTTGTGTCCACTTCTCTCAGGGATCATTTGCTGCACCACTGGATCGCTCTGCTCGCAGACTGTCCAATCACTGCTCAGATGTACGAGGACACTGCACTGATTAAGGACCACTCGTTGGTGAATTCTCTGATCAGAGTGCTACAAACTCTGCAAGAGTTCAACATTACCCTAGAAGCTTCGCTTGTCAAAGGTGTTGGTATCTGAACCTGCCCAACTTCCCAACAATTGGACCTGACCAGGAAGATCACTGGGGACCACTCAAAAGAACTGAACATTTTTTATGCAGGAAGAGACTTGAACAAAGGACATTTTCTGGCTTATATTAAAGCTACTGTTACATTTGCCATATATTAAGTGCAATGAGCCTTTCAAGATATGTTGTTATTTTTATCCTCAATGATGTTGCCATTAGATGTTAAAAATATGTTTTCTATTATGATCCATGATTTTCACATTATTGATGATAACCCACTTGTGCTATACTGTTTTATTGAAAGCTAAATATTTTCATTGTTATCATGAACTGCTGACAATGGCTATATTTAAGGGAAAACAAGGATCAAAAACTGTTAATATATTTTCAGAGAAAAACAGTATTATTTTGTTAAGTCAAGTTGCTTGCTCTGTTGTCTACTCAGATTCCAATGTCATAATGCAGAGCTTGAAGCAAATGATGTAGAAGTATGCTTTATAAGTATGTGTATGACGGGGGATAGACATTTTTGTAGTGTGGAAGATGATTCACCTGCATACATGACAGTTTCTTACATTTGGTCCATTCCTTGGGGAGCGTAATCGTATGCAAATCTTTTACATCGAATAACTTCAGCAGAGATCCCTCCTGCATGACTGTGAGACTGTGTCGTTGCTGAACCCAGCGACGGACTGTGCATTCAGTTGGACGAGGAAAATACCCCAAGTCATCGCTTCATGTTCTGAACACAACTTCTCCATAGAGCTCAACTCATCATAATGACAGCCTTCATGTAAATACCTCAACCCAGTCCTTCCCCCTGCCACCATCCCATACAGACTCCTAACACTACATCTTGCTCTGCTCGCTTAAAAACTGTCGGTGTGATCTTTGTAGACTCCTCGTGCTCTAGGATCTTCTTAAGCCGGATGTGGCCATACGAAGAGCTGAGAGGAGTGCTCTTCCCCTCCCGAATTGTCATCATGGTTTCTGCTATGCAATATCCACATGAGAAAAGTTATCCCTTACAAACTGTATAGCGGGGTATCTTGAGGTATTACTGGGCCCTCCTTCATTACATTAACCCTACTGTGCAGGACAAGAGATTTGATAATAAGATGTGAAGGATGTCTTTCCTGTGCCAACAATGTCTGGATTGATTGTGTTGTACTTGTCTATGTACGACCCCTCATGAGCATCTTGGGAGATATATATTTTTGTTTTCCAATACTGTTGTACATTTATTGACATAGCTGTGTAATGTAGTGTTTACTAAGTGAGCAACAGTGTACAGTGTAAAAAATATATAAAGAATAAAGCATCAGTAATGCATAAAAATTGATTTTATTGTGGGTTATTAGTTGTTATTTTAGATGTAAACTGTGCAGAATAAACAGTTTATATTCTCAGCGGTTAATACTTAATCTAACTATGCTCACACCACAGCAGCCTCTGAAAGAATGTAAACAAACTCATTCGCGCCATGTCAACTGACTGTTTTTTCTTAAAGCCTTTGACCTGGTGCTTCATGGGATATTGAGTTTAAAAGGGGCGGTTACAGCAGCGTCAGCTTAGAAATCCCCTCCTCGCTCACTACTCCTCCCATCATGCAGTATTCCTAAGGAGGACGCGAGGGAGACACCGATTGGCTGAATACAGGTTCAAACTAAACGGTCGCAGTCCATATATGGTCTTTTTACGCTCAACTCTTTCATTCCGTCTTTTTATGCAAATGATATTCTAATGGTCAGCTGTATGCAGTAGTAAGGCATGCGCAGTGCGTGAAAAGAATACGGCGAAGATTCAAAGTTTTTGTTCCGTAAGTACACTCTTAATTGCTTTCTGTATAATATACATTTGCAACATTGCTCTTGTTTGTGTAAAACTAGGTAAGTGGAATCATAATGTGGTATAATCGTAGTCTGACGTTTGCATTGTAGCGAGCTAGATCTGCACGATTATTGCGCTCGACAATGGAATAACGTGGAAGTGAACGAGAGCATGGCGTGGTAGCTAAGAAGGCTAACTAGCATTTTAGCTAACAACAATGAGCCATATTTGGCGCTCTAGCGGGCAAAAGTTTGAATTTAAAGGGAAGGATGGTTACATCGCAACCTTCCTTATTTTAATAAAGCCGTAATGAAACCTGGATTTAATTAAAAAATTAAGGTATGAAATGTGGGCACATGTGTTGTACATAATTTAGCGAATAGCCCGGTAGCTTTTTGTGTCTTGACTTCAGAAAGCGCTGCCCGCTTTTTGTTTCGAAGTCTCGCTGACAACAAATCCACAGCTGGGCTCACCTAGCTACGTTACATTTAACTTCTTAATTAACGAACGTTATGTTTAATTAGTAAACATGGTAACAACAATGGCAATATTCGGAAAAGTAGTGTTTAAAATAACATTGTGGGCGCGCAACGTTAGTGTTTCACTTAACGTTATACTAACGTCAGCCGTTCAATTTGTTAATGAAGTTGGCCAGCCGCACTCGGCGGTGCCGCATATGAAGTTGGCCCTGATTCTTGTTAACGTTGTAGTGCAATTTTGAACCACTTGATTACTTGCAGTTTGTATTATTTTCGCCTCATGTAAAGGTTATATAATCGGTGCAATGTTATGTCCTATACAGAGTATGTTTATGGGTGTGTTTGTTCCCGCGAGTTACGGTACAGAATCGGCGTCCCGAAGTTCTGTCGTTGCATTAATCAAAGCAAAGTAGTGCCTCGTTCAGTCTTTGGTAGATTAGAAACTGAACGAAGTGGTTTATGGATACATCTAGTATGGCATTTGCTCAAAATATGGGAGAAAACAAATGGTTTGCTCGCTTGTGCGTGTAGTGTGGGACCGCCCCCTTTTTAGTAGTAGAAAGCATGACTGTAGCACATCTGCAGCCATAGACGCTGAGGATTGCAGGGATTGGAACAATTGCCGATCTGTGATTTGCCTTTTTTCAGGGTTTTTAACAACAGCGCAGAACATACAGAATATGTTTGGCTTTCATAAGTCAAAGATCTACCGGAGTAACGACGGCTGTTGCATCTGTAAGACGAAATCCTCCAGTTCCCGCTTTACAGACAGCAGTCGATATGAAGAAACTTTCAGACTGTGTTTTGGGTAAGGTCTCAATATATTACATATGCGTTTGCACTGTTTTAGTTTTAGTTTTATCTTTGTGTACTTGTGTGTGGAGAGAGATCAGTTTGTGCATGTCTTATTTCATGGTGTTCTGTTTTAATTGTGAAGGCTGTCAGAAGATCGAGTGGGAGACATTTGCAATGCCTGTGTGCTGTTAGTGAAAAGATGGAAAAAGCTACCAAATGGCTCCAAGAAGAACTGGAACCATGTAAGTCTTGTCTCACTCAGTTGTTAACAAAGCTCTTAATCTAAGCTATGAACTTGACACATGATTTGTGTGACATGACACAGGTTGTGGATGCCAGAGCCGGGCCAGGCTTCAAGTTGACAAAACCTAAGAAGATCAAGAACAGTGATGGAAAGAAGAAAAGCAAGCTGAAGAAGCTTCATAAGTTTAAGAGACAAAGTAGGTCACTTTTTGGTTTTGTGCTATTCATATCAGAAATATGCAGGTGCAAAATTTCACTGATAGCATAAGTGCGAGAGCTTTATATTGTATCTCAGATTTTGTTAGAGATGGAAAGAATACATTTTAACTCATGTAGAGGTACTTGTTTAAAATCTTCACCTAAAAATATTAAGACTACCTGTTATCATGGTCTTGCAAACACCTGTAATTTGGGTCTCTGTTGGCCTAAGGTTTTGGCGATGTTTCCTTTGTAGCTCACACTGAAAGAGCTGAGTTGAAAATTACTGTTTTGGGGCGTCCTGGTGGCTCACTTGGCGAGCGCACATTACCATGTAACCGCGTCATCTTGGGTTCAAATCCAGTCTAGGACTTTTCCCCCCTATTTTCATGTGTTTACTTCAGTATCTCGCATAGGCGCAGATTGCAAAAAATAATGTCTAAAATAAAATGTGAGTCTCCCTGATAATGCCAGATCACAATAATTCAGAGATTACAATGCAATAAATAAAAAATGGACTTAATAAAAATAAATGAACTTGAGCTCATGCATAAAATAATCAGAAAATAAGTCCTATTCTTACAACTTACCTAGTTACAGTTATTAATTTACTCACTCACTCTGATCATAGCTTTATTTATTTATTTTTCTCCTTTTGTTTCCTAAGCAGACTCGGATGCCCACAGCACTACCTCCAGTATGTCTCCATCTCAGTCTCCCAGTTACAGCAACCAGTCAGACGACGGCTCAGACATCGAGTCCAAACAAAGACGCACAGCTCCCTCTGTCTTCTCTTTCCTTGACCGCTCCTACTGGAAAAGGCAAGCCACTGCTCTTGATGAGCAGCTCTGTGTTTGGAGACAAAACAGAAGCGAAGTATTAACACATTTTTGTCTCATTTGCCTCTGACAAATAACTTATTTATTTTTTTTCCCTGCAGGCAAAAGGTGTGCTGTGGGATTGTCTATAAGGGACGGTTTGGGGAGGTGATCATCGATCCTCGGCTTTTCAAGCCCTGCTGCAGTTCCAAGAAACAGAAGACACTGGTGTCCACACAAGTGGCTACACACCATCCAGACACACTTCCACCGCCACTCCCAGAAGACCTGAAAGAAACCTGGTGATTGTTTTCTGAAACTCCCCCTAGAGTTATCCATGGTATCCACCTGGATTTGTCTCCAGTGGCAGACTTCCCGTATCCATTCCCCTTGTTAGATCAGTGTAATTAGATGGTCTTTTTTTCTCCTTGCTTACTATTCCTTTTTATATGGGTATATTTTTTTAATTTTGTATAGAATTGATTTGTTTTTTGTTTTTTACACAAAAGAAAAAGAAAAAAAACAATATGGGCATTAGTGTATTATTTATAGGATGAGGCAAAATTCTATGTGGCCTTGAGAGGCTATACGTTTTTTGATTATGAATTGTTTTCGACTTTGAAGCCTTTTTTGTATTAACTGATCAGCGTTTTGTACATATTTTCTTACTTTTCCATGCATATCATTTTTTCCCCTTAATTTGCCTATGTTTGTGCTTATAAAATACACCAGCTATTACTGATACCAGCTTGTTTATGTTGGAGTGGCTCTTCAACATGTTGCTGCAATGTTTTCTTACCTGTGTGCTCATTATGTGCAAGCACGTGAATCTGTAGGATTTTAGTACATAAAGGGCTATTTGTGACGACAGGGATCATTTGTAAATCTGTCCTCTATGAATTTTATGAGCTTTTAAATTGGTGTATAGATGTGCATGCATAGTCCTCCCACTTTTTCCAGTTTAACACAGACAAAACAATACTGAAAGTTAACACTCCGTTTTAATTCGCTCATCAGCAGTTTGTGCACAGACACTGATAGATGTGGTTAGGCCATGCATGCAGTACTTCCCTCTGCCTTTTGAAATAACAAAAGCGATTATTTATTTCTTTGTACAGCCTTCCATGAAATGAAAATGCATGTTGTAAAACAGATGTTTTAAAAGGGGGTTTGTAAATACACAGCGGTGTTTTTGCTTTCAGTCCATCAGAACCTTTTAAATTACAGGAATAGCAAACCACTACTTGTGCACAAAAAGTTTTACATATTTAGTTATGGTAGTTCTGAAAGGTGCACAAATGACATTTGCTTTTGTGCTAAGCCAGTTTATATCTGTATTCTCCAAGTTTTATCACATATTTTTAGACTCAGGACCAAGTCATTTTTTTAAAGCTGTGCAAAGTCCCAGCCCCAGCATTGGAAACAAGTGTAAACTGCAGGGAAAGGCTTAGGCTTTGCAATATCCAAGGAAATCATACTTCTCACTCTTGTCAGTACTAACACAAAGCATAGATGAGGACTTTATATTGATTAGAAACAAGTATTTAACACATTTAACACATGACCAATGTTCTGCGTTTCCTCTACAGTCTTGCCTCATTCTGTAACTGAATGTGTGATTGTGATTTGTTGTTGCTGTGTTAATCTTCAGAAGCAATTCTCAAAGCTCAGACTATGCAGACATTTTGAATGTGAGAAGTGACCTAAATGTTCTGGGGCCGTCTTTTAATATCTTGTCATCACAGCCTCAAATGATTCAACCAAATTGGCTTGTGAAGCATACGTTATTCAGCAATAATTAGCATATTCTTAATCACAATTCATCAATGTCAAGATATTACTAATATTGTATATCCTAAAAATAATGCTCAGATTGCACAGTTTTAGCCATGGTGCATACTGTCTTCCTCAAACTGATGCTGTGGTGACAACGGTTACTTTTTTACATTATTGTAACCCATCTCAAAAATGGTTTGAGAGACAATGCTCTGTAACGTTGCTTGATATATAAACTTTCTGCGGCAGGGTAGATGAATGCTGAACATTTTTTATGATTCTTACTGTAAAAAGGAGAATCGCTGCTTCCTTTTGAGATGGAAATTAAGCTTGTCTTTGTCCTTAGGGAGTTGCCATATTAATGTTTTGCGAGGTACATTTTGGGATATGAGGTGTGCCTTAAGATTTGCCTGTCCTTTTCATTATGAATCTCAATCTCATGTAATTTATATTTATTTATTACAAAACATTTTTTGTAAAACTTAAAAATAACTGGTAGAGCCTTTCAGTTCGTTTTATTTTTGTGCACTTCCTTTGAACATTCGATGTAGATTTTTTTTTAATGCTTTTGTATACTGTACCACAACCAGTAGTTCTGTACTGTAATAAAAACACAAGAATATCAGTGGTCAGCTTGTGATCTTTATTTTCCCCACTAGGTGGTGCACATGTGCCACACAAATGTTTTGAATCAATGAGATACTCAATGTAATGGAAGAGCTTGGTTGTTTGTATTGTGGATTAATTTCTTTGACTACTTCTTTGTCAGAGCTAAACATGGGCATGTTCTTTTGTTATTAGGACTATTTTCCAAGTTTTATCATCACCGCTCTTTAGGTTACTGGATTATTGACGAAATAAACTTAACTGTATACTTAAGCTCCAGTGCGGGAAAAGGTATACAAAGTCAGTTTACCGCTGAGCATTGTTGGAGACTAGTCTTGGGCACTGGAGTGTGAAAGTAACCTACAATTATTTATGACCACCGCTTTTTTGGGGAGGTTTTCGGCATCCAAAGTACTCGCTTTAATGGGACAATGAGGACTACTTGGAGACCGAACTGTGACACAACTCCAACGTCCAGAGGAGTTCATTACCTTTGTGTAGAAAATTGTGCAGTCGTTCGATTTTAATGCTGGGTTGCCTTGCCTTATATAATAAAATAATCATTAGACAATTAAAAGGATAGTACTCTCTATCCTGATCGACTGAGTCATGTTTGAAGCCAATGAGATGATAAACTCACCGAAAACTATATCAATGCGCCAAAAAGTCAGCGCTCGCACCGGTGTTCTTATGTGTCGCCTAGCAACCACTTTTGTTTAGCTAGTCTTCGAGAACTGCACTGGTAAGCGGAAAAATATAATTTTTCGTCGCTGACCGAAAAATTTAAGTCATATATTTATACCTGCTACAATGCTGAGTTGCTTTCTTTTTTAATAAAAGTATTAATAGGCCAGACGAGTCCGTGGGTTCGTTTTAGAACTGAATCGAGTCAAGTCAAACTAACCAGAATGCAAAATACAGCTTCCTGTCAAAAGTTTCAAAATAAATTCTTACTAAAGAGCACGTTGCGTACTTTTGAGTGAAATAAAGTGCAATGAACAATCGTACTTCCGGTTCTACACCGGCTATCACCGACTAGCTTCATGCAACTCTGCTTTGAAAAGCGCTCAATCTTTCTTTCCCTCCTGTGTGTACGCGCACGCACGCCCCCCTCTTTCTTTCTAAAGCACACACACACACACACACACACACACACACACACACACACACACACACACTACTGCGGGCACTTCATTGGGAAGTGTGAGAGGCCGTTA
>OMLF01003879.1:2289-17484 GCA_900302615.1 Holocentrus rufus | reverse complement strand
GGTCCGGCCCTCCACAACAGTCCCTGTTTCTCATGTGACCCCTTGGGAAAATTAATTGCCCACCCCTGGTTTAGGGTTTTTTTGGTGGGTACCACCGGGCCTGAAAAAAATTCTAGGGGAAACACTGAACTGAATATATATATGTAGCTTTTCCTAACATGTTTGACTCACCAGTCGATCAATTTGTAAAAATTGCCACCAGGCGATGCGTTGCGACACCTGCACTGGCCATGTTAACTCGATCAATCAATAAAAAATTGTAATCAGGCGAAGCGGGTTGTGACGAAATAATAAACCTGTTCAAGGCCAAGTCACACCGCCTTGCCTTGTGAAGCTGCAATCCGAAGGTGGGAAGTTCAGATGCTTAAATAATATGTACATGTGATAGTGTGAGTAAGAAATAAATAGGATAAGATAAACAGGTTTACTTATACAGGATATTACAATATTACAGGAAATACATTTGAAAATTGTTAACAACTCATTTAAATCATGTTAAAAACGTGTTTAAAGGTTGAAAAGTTATTATGATGTATTTCAGAAATTGAGAATGTGTTTGATTATACAAGTTAATGCCAGCCAGTGATTTTGAATGTGTTAGTCTGAATTTATTAGTTTTGCCTGCAGGCCTGTAGTGCGAGCCCTTGCCGCTCTGCTTTAGGCAAATTATGAAACTGGCAACATTTTCCCCCTTCAGAAGGGCATTACATGCACACAGTAAAAAAAATGTTCTATTTGTTGAGAATAAATTTGGCACACCCAGTGTTTGCTGGTGCACACCCAGTGTCTTTTTTCTGGCTACGCCACTGAAGTGCAGGTTTTAAAATGTGGTATTTCTACTGCCTGGTACTTTTCCAGCTGTGCACTTAGAGAAAAAAAATCCAGCCTTGAATATTGTAACAGTGTTAGATGTGATCAGTTTGTGATGTTCAATGCATTCCAGCTACGTTGTGATAAAAATATGAAGGCACAGAGCCACAAAGATGCAAGGTGCAGTTGCAATTGTGTGGTTGCATGCAAAGTCCTCATTAGACATCTGTATACAAAAATGAAACAATGGAATTAATGGCTGTATGCATAGGCCATATGCAAATAAATATGATTATATATGTGTATATGGCATTGACTCCATTACATTAAAGGCCTGATCACCTCATCCTTCACCTTAGACTTTGGTGCAACTGTTAGGGCTGCACCAGGGCCTTATTTCTACGGCCTCTGCCACCACTTTCAAAAATTCATTTTTGCTGTTCCTCACACTTCTTTATTTTCAACTGCAACTGTGATGACTTGTCAAGACTGGCTAATTATAATATTTGAACTTGTTGTAAGTCAAAATTATAGTATCTGCTAAATGCCTGCAAGCATACCTCCACACTTCACACTGTCTTTCTTGCTTTCAGTACAGATGTTTTGACTACGCAGTTCTCACATATAACACAAAGCACACGCACACATACCCAAACACACATCATATTTTCCCACTGTATACATATGTGCAAGTTGCTCAATTATGCTCTAACTGACTGAAAATGACTTGCACTTGCTAATACATATTCTATAGGCTCATGTGCAAACAAATGATAACAGCAGTGAAGCGAATAGTGTGAAGGAAAGAGAAACAAACAGATCACTGAGCAGGTGTTTGACAACATTTACATAGTTCTGGCAGCAAACCAAACCTCTGCTATTGCACCACAAATGGTTTGCTAACAGATGTTCCCCATAATTGTACCGTTTAGTGCTCCTGTTTTGAGATGCAACGCTGCTAATTATCATATAGATGCTGACAGAGGAAAACCTTGAATTTCCCATTGGTGCCCACATATTTTTGGCATCTTATATTACATTGTTGACATTTGGTTGGTTGAGTCCTTGGGGCAATGAAACATTTCATTTTCTACATGCGACAGACATTGTCAGCTGTCAGTGACACTCATTTGTAGTCGGCAGCATAAATAGACATATGAGGACACAAGGAGAACACCAACAGCACTGGTGTCTCATTATTATTATTTTTTTTTTCTGCCAATTTTATAAATAATTGTAGATAGTGTCTCCACAATCCAGTGGTTATAGGTATTATTGTCATGGGAGAGGTGTGGGAGTCAATAAATCCTCAGTGAATCATCAACTTTTGGCCAAAATAAACTTTGGACAGAATATATATGTGTGTGAAAAGCATAACAACATGCACAAAAAGTTTGGCATCCATTCAAGGTCAGAATGGGTCAACAGGACTATGTAATAAAACCAAATCTCTTGTGCAGTGGAATTAGTGCCAATTTTTGGCTTGAGTGCAAGGGAATACCAGCTTGCCTGTTTATATAAAGAAATGCTGCCATATTTTATTTAAATTTCACCATTCCCTGATAGTGTATCTCAATTTTTCAAGCTTTACTCGCTGAAAAACATCTTTGATCCATGATAGGTTGGAAGGAGTCGGTGGCTTCCATTTAAGCAGAATCAAACATTTCACCAAGTGTTAAATATGCTATAAAGTCTGCTTTTTGGTCTCGAGAGCTAAGTCGACTGCAGGGACCCACAAGAGAGCTGTGACAGCAGCGGGTGTGAATGGAATTTCAACAATTTCAGATATAGAGGTAAAAATATCTCACCAATATTTATGTCATGATGATCAAGACCAGAATAAGTGTAATAGCATAGCAGGCACCTGATGGAATCTGTCACATACTGAGTCGGTGTCACTGTTTTGTATTTGTGACTTCTCTATTATGACATCTATCAGCAAATACAATAATTTTGTTAAGTGCATTTGAATTGAGAAACTTGCCACTAAAATTGGGCTTAAGTAAATTGGCTTAAGTAAACTCTCCCCTTACCTGCCTTGTAAAGAGGACATGAGATTTTTAGCTGGCATGGTAAGGCATTCTTTAGATATGTCTTGGAAAGTGAGTGGCAAAAACATTAACCAGTCAGTGATTTGTTTAGATAACGCATCTAATTTCTTTTTTCTTAAGTATTTTTTCTTTTTTTTGGAAGCTTGGTAAAAGAAATGGTTTTTCTTCTTCTGTATGCCTTCAAGGTCTCCCAGAGCTTAGAGGGGGAGGCATCAGCAGTCGTATTAACAGACTCCTGATGTCTATTTGATGAGAGTCAACTTAAACAAAATCCTCATAAGATAGCGTTCACACATTAAAGGAACATTTCACTGATTTTCAATCCAATCTTGGGGGGGTACATCTGTAAAACACACACATCTTATTAACACCATCTGTGTCTTAAGAACTTGCCCTAGCAGCTGTGAAAAATGGGATTTCTTCTGTCTATGATGTGACTTTTCTCTTGATCAGTGTTGTGAAACAATTTAAATAAGTCTTGGGAGTAGGAGGTGCGCAATGCACGCTTGGTGTTGTTTCATTTTCAGCTGAGACACAAGCGGCCAGTTTATATCATTTTTCTCCAGTCATCTTGCTCTGATTTAGAAAAAAATCCTTGCACATTTACCTCATGGAAAGTTGTACTTTTCACACAATACAGCTATTCCAGGGGTGAGATTATTTTTTAAGATGCCAGGTAGGCTGTGGGTTATCTCACTTCTTGTTTTGAAAAACCATTGTCACTGGTGAATCATCAGAAATTTCAATGGCATTATGTGAGGATGAATGAAAAGATGGAAGGACCCCACCCCCTCTTCATCACCTCATCCTTTTGAATGTTGTTTTCTTTCATATTTCCTAATGTTTCGCATCAGCCTCTCGCCTGTTCATCCTCACATTCCATGTTTCCGTTTGTTTACTCCAGTCCCTCTGAGGCAAAAGGGTAAGCTCCTTGGGCACAAACCCCCCATCTTTGAAGTACCTTTCCTCCACTGTGATAATGAGCACCTTCCCCTACTGACCAGATTAGGAGACAGATGGACACACTAAGGCAAGGCTGCAGGCCCTGAGCGTATCAGCCCCAGGACAAGCTATCTGCTATTCTGCGACATCTCTTCACAACCTGAGCCTGAAGCAGGAGAAGATACCAGTGCTGTGGAGAACGTTCTCCCTGGTTCCTGTTCCCAAGAAGATGACTCCATCTGGAATCAGTGACTATCAGCCAGTTTGCCTACCAACCTCATCTGGGAGTGGATGATGTCATCATCTACCTGCTGCAGCTCACCCACTCACATCTGAATGGAACCAGTTGCACTGTGAGAATCACTTTCTTTGATTTCTCCAGTGCATTCAACAGCATCCAGCCACTGCTACCGAGGGAGAAGCTGCAAGCGATGAGAGTGGACACGATCTTCTGGATTACTGACTACCTGACTAGCAGATTGCAATTTGGACTGGACAGTGCTTTGTCTGAAATGGTGGAGAATATTTCCTTTTCACCTTGTACACCTCAGACGTTCAGTACAACTCTGGGTCATGCCACTTGCAGAAGTCTTCTGCAGTGGTTGGGTGTTTAAGTGATGGGTGGGGGGCGGAGCACAGAGCACTGGTAGACGATTTTGTGGAGTGGTCTGGAGGAAATCATCTGCTTCTGAACATGGCGGAGACCAGGGAGATGGTGACTGCCTTCAGAAGGAAGAGGATGGCTGTGTATTCTGGGAGAGGATGTTGGTTTGTTGGAGGACTACAAGGACTTGGGCATTCACATCAACAACAGAGAACTGGAGATCCTTCTCAGCAGAGATCCTTCAATGTGTTGGAATGATGTTGGAAATCTTCTACCAGTCTGCTGTGGCCAGTGCAAATTACTTCACTGTCTGCTGGGGGAGTAGCATCAGAGCTGGTGACACTAACAGACTTAATAAACCAGCTCCATAACTGGCTGCAGACTAGACACCTTTGAAGTTACAAACTATTATCCACTATGGATCCTGACCATCCTCTGCACCACCTACTGGAGAGACAGAGGAGCACTTTCTCTAACAGACTGGTTCAGCTTCACTCTCACAAGGACCGATACAGGAAATCTTTCCTGCACAAAGCAATAACTCTTTACAACACTTCACCTCTGTCTAACAGTGAACTCTCAGAACTCTCAGCTTTATTGTTTCTGTCTCAATCAACTCTGCTCTGTAAATTCTGGCTTATTGCTCCTCAATAGATTTGCTCAAATTTGCACATCTTTATACTCCTACTTTACCTCATTGCATTTAAATTTCAATAACTTTGCACACTGTGAGTTTGGACATTGTATTCCTGGTTTACAATTACACTCACTTTTACTAGCATTTAACACTTGACTGAGGCATATTATTTATTATATTTATAGTGTATTGTAATATTTTTTCATTATATTCTTTATGTTGTGCTATTTTTATTATTTATTTTTATTACTGTGTATTTACTAGTGCAGTGCAATGCCTGGATAACCTGCTGCCATAACAAAAGATTTTCCAAACTTGGGATCAATAATGTATATGAAGTCCAAGAATGTCTCAAGTTGTACGTCTCTTCCAGGCTCAAACATAAGATATCAGAGGTGTGAGAGTGCAGGGTCAACACGCCTTGAACAGTGGGGGTTCAGTTTTTGCTCAAGGACACTTGAGCAAGAATGAACAAATTGCCTTTTTGTGGATGTCACATAACATCGTAGCTTGAGTAGGTCATAATGCGAAAAAGCTGTCTTTCAAGGTGAAGACAGCCTTTTCACATACTGTTAAAAGTACATGTCATATTACTCTGAGAGTGAAGTGTTTATGTTATTTGGTCTATACAGTAACAAAATGATTGCACTGAAAAGGTGTATGGGAACTCTCTTCTCTTCTCTTCTCTTGTCTTGTCTTGTCTTGTCTTGTCTTGTCTTCTCTTCTCTTCTCTTCTCTTCTCTTCTCGATCTTTGTCCATTCATTAGTCTACAAACCTCACAACATCATGCCACCTTGTATATGGTTACACCCTGGCATTTCTCTCGAGGGGAGAAAACAAGTCAGTGGGGTGATGGCGTAGCTGTACTCCACAACCTCAGTTCACTTCATGCGTTACTTTGTTTCAGCTAACTTGTCTGTTAAAAATAATTATCCTCTCAGCTCTGATCCTAAAGGCTGCTGAACTTCTGCGCTGCTGTCAGAGCAGCTAGATGATTTTGGCCTTGCTGTTTTGTTGTAGAAGTGGAATTATAGATCTAGACATTAATGAGGTTAAATAGTTTTGTATGTTCCTTGCTCTTGGGATCACTGGATGTCCAATTCCAGTTCATAAAAAAATATCAGTACTTAACTACATGCATGTGTCACCATTCACCTCTTTTGTTCTATTTATACTGATGGAGAAATAGCATTTCAAATCTCAACTGTGAGTCTACACCAGCACCTCTGGCAGACAAGTTATTTCTCACCTTTGAGCGATCGCTGTTTTCAAATTCAACATGTCAAGATGTCCTTCTCTCCCAGACTTTTTCAAATCTCAAACAGAATTATTCAGCCATCGCCCATGGCGAGAGAGAGAGAGAGAGAGAGAGAGAGAGAGAGAGAGAGAGAGAGAGAGAGAGAGAGAAACATGCATTTTCTATTCCTTTTCTAAATCCTTTTTAACAACAAAGCTAGGTTGTGAGGAGGCGATGGATGTAAAGAAAATGCTTTGGCCAGATCAAAAGAACATGGACCAAGAAGTGTTTTGGGAGTGTGGCCTTTGGCAGTCTCTCTCTCTCTCTCTCTCTCTCTCTCTCTCAGTTGTCCTTCTTATGGTTTCCATGTTTATCTCTCTCTCTCTGAATCTGTCACACACCCACCTTTTCTTTAGCTGTTTTATGATCATTCCTCCTCTCTCTCTGTCTGTTTCTTTCTTTTTTCCCTCCCTCTTGGTCACCATCCCTTCTTTCTAAAGAAGTGAAAACCACCAATAATTTTACAATGTATAAACATTTTAGAACACTATTTTTCTGTTACAACTACCCAGTTTAATAAAGAGGAAGACTTTACCTTCGAGTAGGGGTTAAATTTAAATTTTGGACGGGACATGCTTATCTTAATTTTACCTTTAAATCTTTGTTAGGATTTCTCAATTTTTTTGCCATTGTTTTGTGCTCTCATCCCCAGGTAGCCAACCAAAGCTCAACCCTGTAGTTATCTATTGCCCAGTGGGATCAGCAGGGGGCAGGAGAGACCCTCAGAGGAGAGTTGGCAGCTCCCACAGCTCTGGTCAGAGCAGTTTGGGAGTTGGCAATGCCCATCCCTCAGTTGGACACAACTTTACCTCAACCTCAGTCCTTTCTATACACCTTTTGTCACAGACTGGAATTCAACCAAGGGTTCCCTAAACAGATGGAAGCTGGAAGCCCTAGTGAGGTTAAGTGATTGCAAATGTTCTGTATGGACATCCAGTGTGGAAGTGGAGCAAAGCCAATGCAGATGTGCAGAGTGAAAATGTTGTCTAGTTTCTTCTTTCTTCCAACTTGTTTGAATGGGAATGGTCAGATGTCTCCCATGATGCCTCTGTGCTTTTAGAATGAGGCTCTCCCTTTCACCGCAAAAAAACACTATAAACAAGTCACTGGAGGTCTGTTTCCTGAAGATGTACCTGACCTGAGAGATTTGGCCAATGTGAGAATGCACAACATGCTCATCAAGCGAGAAAAGTTGCCTACAGCTCAGCGTTTTGTGTTCACTGGCTGTCAACATTCAAATAGATTTCCTTCCTTTCTACAGATGTGATTCAGTTTTGTTAAGGGAAAAAAAAGTTCCCTCTTGTAAGTGCAGAATGAAGAAGAAGGTGATTACAACTATTCAAAAGTTCCCAGTTCCTAAAAGATTGCAGGAATAAGCATTTTGAAAACTGCTTAGTGAATAGCATACATAGCTGAATTCAATGGTAAGCTCAAAGTAACTTCACAAATTTTTTTTTCAGTTTAATTTCAATTAATGTTACCTGATTAGCACTTGCTGACTAGCAATTTGGAAGACAAATAACTTTTTTTTTTTTAAATAAATAGGACATATACCTTTCCAGACTGTGTATGTGTGTATATCAACATATCCCCTGTTGGCCTGATACTGTCTTTTTCATGATGTTTCGGACATTTTTGGTCACATGTGCTGTGGGTGCAGCCAGCGGTGAGCTGGGTTGTGGTTACCAAGCACCTGGAAGTACTTACTAAACCAAAATTTCATAAAGCAAGCAGCAAGAAATGGAAGAACAGCAAAGCTGAAAGTGTGGCTGACAAAACCTGTTCAAGAACATGGGTGGACCTCGGCAAAGCTTATTTTTATTGCCTCCCTCTTTTTTGTTGTTGTCTCCTCCCTCAGTACCTGTTGTGGCTTTATGGGGGCTGGTTACGTCAGCCTCAAGTTAGATGCTATTTCAAGTTAGCCAGCTCAACAAGATGAGAGAGGAGTGTTGGGATGGGAACTTGACCAACAGAGGGAGAGGAGGGTAGGACTGACAATATATGGACTATCTAAAGACTAAAAGTAGCCTTCACCCATCACAACAATCTAAAACACTATTTGAATGTCCAAAATCACCACTGTGGTATACCACCGTGTACGAGCAGTTACTCTCCATCCTGTCCAAGCCAATCTTGTTCGCTAACCTTTCCTCTGTCCTGGATTAACAGGCTGGAGATGAAGTGAAGGGATTAAGGATTGTCTGTTGAAGAGACTGTCATATACTGTCTCAGCATCCCAAGGTGAGCTTCAGTGATCGAGTGCAGCAGTTATGGCTGGATTGATAACATTGTAGGAGAAGGGGAGTGTGTGCGTGTGTGTGTGTGTGCGCGCGTATAACCTTCACAGCATGGGTCGGCACAACAATACATTCCAGTTATACTCCAAACACAGGTTATAGATTTATATCCAGTTACAATACTTGAAACCGGCTGAAAACTTAACTCATTATTTATACAGAAGATTGTGTAATGAGGACACCTATAGAATTTTTAACCTTTTCCACAATGGAAATGCTGCAGTTAATGAAACCATCAAGGGATTGTGAACCGTAAATATTTACAGAGTGCGGCATATTGCCCAGGGAGAATTGACAAAAGATACAGGGAAATCATTTAGGGGGATTTTTAGTGGCTGTATGTCAAAGTCTGCTACCTCATTAGGAGGGATTTCACAAAGAAAATGCTAATTGGCCTTACCTCCCAAATAAAGGCTTACTGTTCCGAGCGTATCACTGTTGGCATAGCTGGATTTGCTTAATGAGACGGGTTGTCTAATGAAGGAAGCTACAGTCTTGGAGAGGGTGCTCGGTTCACCTCTGTGTGCGGTGTTCCCCGCCATCTCCCTCTCATTATTGTGCTTCTATCTCTCCATCTACAGAGCCTCTTTAGAGCACATAGAGGGTCTGTGTCTGCCAGGTCAGCGGGCAGGACTGCAGAGGTGATGGGATTGTATTTGTGTGTGTGTGTGTGTGTGTCTGTGTGTGTGTGTGTGTGTGTGTTTATCTGTGTAATGCTTCAACTTGGCAGCATACAGTTCAACAGCTGTCTGAGTACATTTAGTTTATTTGCCTTGTAGTTCTTTTATTTTTAGCTATGGCTTTTTAAGTTCGCAAACCAAGATGAAACTGTCCAAGATCAGTGGAGCATATTTTCAGATTATTTCATTTGTATTTAATAATAAGTAAATATTGTGAATGTCAGGAAAGGTGAGAGTTGCAGGGAAGGTGGATGACAAACCAAAATGACTGTCAGCCACACAGAGTTGGAAAGCGGGTTCATCATCGCTGGTTAGCTGGCCCATGAAAAAGTGTGCGGGAGATCGGGAGAGTGCTGCTGGATTGCCCTATGTAGTCTGGACCCATCAAATGTTTCAGTTGTTTTGAGAACCTAACCTTTTGAGATTGGCAGTCCTGTTTGTAGTCCACTTTCACGAAACACATATCCCTTTGAGCACCGTGCAGGCTGCTCACCCCGATATCTGACAACAGGATTCCACCACATCCCACCTTGAAAGGATTTTTGCACTGAGAATTTCTCATGTCATCCTTAAAACAGATGATATCTCTTAGGGACGCCATGGTTACAAGGTGAATTAGCTGGACTCGCTACAGAAGTGGTTGGGCCAAATTCATTTGAGCTTTTTAAGCTATAGAGTTTCAGGTCACACTCCCCAAGACAGTCTGCATACTTTTAGCCTTTAAAAGTAACACAGACAAGTTGTTCATGAGCTTTGCATAAATTAACTAACAAGGTACTTTATGTGTCACCACTTTTTAACATGCTCAAATTGCAATAATGGATAAATGGCAAGTAGCAGAGCAAGTAGTGAAACCTTGTAACAATAGAAATGCCTTGTTTAAAAGCCACTGTGGAATAAAAGAAAATAACAGGACAGCTCTTATATAATTTTTTCCGTACTATTTATTTTCTTACTATATCAGGCATGATATGATGAAACAAATTGTGAGAAAATTATTAACGCTTCAAACAATACATTTGCTGATGTCATACCTTTGAGCCCCCCCCCCAATACCTGGGCGATGTTTTTATCGTGGTGACTGCTGAGTCATCATACACCTAACTTACTTAAAGTAAGTTTCAAAATATGCAAATGGTGACATTGACTTCTGAAACTATACATAACATGTGCCACAGCTTGCTGAGTCATCAGCATAATCCAAACTGAGGCTGGTCAGAGGCAGACAGACATCTCACACTGTGTGCTCAGATCATATCCAGCCTGTGTGTTTTGTAACGTAACTCTCATCAGCTATTGTTTACCTGAAGCTCCTGCTGTTGATAAAAGGCAGCACTGAATCTCATCACCTACAGCATCTTAAGATAACGAGCGATAAGAGGTAAGCCATTTGCAGTGGGAGCCGGAGGTACAAATCTGCACATGTGCACGACACAGTGCTGTGCAACGGGTGAGACAACAAGTCTTCTCTCAGCTCTCTGTGCACATTTATACAATCTAAAGAACTAAACAAACAAACAATATTCTATGATTCAGTGCTTTCTAACTGAACCCCTTTCTTAATACCAGAAATATTTGATGGTTCTATTTTATGGCACAAAGCTTGCGACGACATCGATGACGTCCACCGGCACTTGAGAGCCACTTGAAGGGAACAACATTGTGGCTGACTAAACTTTCCCATTTTACAGTTTTGTAACCTGAACCCAGCATGACTCACACAGAGACGGAGAAAGGCAGAGCATGCACCCATGCAGGCGCACCTATACATCCAGGCACTTAGACATCCACACACAGTGACCCTCCAGTGTATCTCCTCTTCTTCCAGGGACACACAAGCTTGGTGACATTCTCGGCTCTGCCTCTCTGGTCTGTCCCTGACTGCTGGCTGTCCTCAGGTATTGGTGGTATTTGTAAAGAGCCTAATTGCCCAAATGTCTGGAGTGTAGCCGTTGAAAGTGTGGCTGGATAATGAGCTCCCTGGGAGAGGGCCAAGAGTTAGCAGAAGCAACACTAGGCTGTGCTCCCTGATAAAGGTCACATGCCTCCAGGGAAAAATGCCACAGCATGATGTGATGACTCGGGAAGGAGGACAGTCCGGTGTTTCTTTTCCTATTGAATAAAATGTATGAGCCACCGAAGGGAGGAAATTCTTTTGGGAGAAGTGGCAGGTCTTCTAGGCAGGGTAGCCCAGGCCAAATGCTCAATGCACTGAGCCGCACTGCAAATGCAAAATGAGAGGCAGCAAAGGACTGAAAGAGGGCAGGCAAAACACGAGATGCCAAGAGCCTGAGGGAATACAGGCAATTGTGAGGCACTGGGACAGGTAAAATTCTGTTCATCTATTTTAATGTTTTGTGTGCAAATTTTGAAATGTGGAAACTCTAAAACAGGTTGTTATAGTTTGTTAACAGGTGTCATGAGTGGAAACATGCGTACTTCCACACAATACACGAATGTTTCAGCAAACTGCCTTTGAAACAATTAAGCAGCATGTTAATGTTACTGATGCCTGAAACTGACTGAAGTTTTTTTTTATTTTTATTTTTTATTTTGCTGTCAAAAATCCCAAACTTTATCCATTCCACAACTTTCTCCTCTCCTCAGATGGATGGATAAATCACTTGTAAAAAGACTGGATATTGGATATGCACATTTCTTCCCCAAGCACTATGAACAAATACAGTGGAATTTGTTGATTTCTATACAAGTTCTGCAAGTAGTTATTAGCTGCACCTTTTGGGGCAATAGCAAATGCTTTTGGAGAAACTAGCTTTATGAGATTCCTGCAAGGTATTGATGATTCAGTTGTAGCTATTTGCTGTAGCTGACAGTTAATATTGTTTCCCACGTGTAAAAATATTTCAGAACAGATGTATTTAGCTAAACCATTGCTAAAGCCTAGTTTTCTGTCAAAACAACATTACATGAAAGTTCAGTGTTAAATTATTTAGTCAAAGTTGTTGGAAATGCCTTTTGCTTCTCACTTCTGTGTCTTTGAGGAAAGTTTTTAGATGATTTTGGCTTCATCTTTGTACAGTTACATCATAAATTCACTTCTGGCTCTTCTACTGACGTCTCAGCAGCCTCCATGGGAGCAATTGTGGTCTAAGTGACTTGCTCAGTGGCACCCGAGTGAGAAGGGAAGGGCTTGTGTTTTTGAAGCCAAGTCTCAGCTGAGGATGGTAATCTTACAATAGTGGCCAGGTCGAACACACAGCAGTACAAGTTTAATGTTCATAAAACCACAAATTAATTAAGTAACCACTGTGGTTATGACTGTGATACACAGATTTAATCCTGTTTTTGAATTTTCTGTTGTCAAGTAAATAATCTATGGTTCACAAGGGTGCATATAATTCACTATTGTTTACCGTTTACAGGTCCTTTATTACACAGACATTATACAGACAAATCTATCAGCTCACATCAACATATAAAAACCAGCACATTCATCCAACTATAGAATTACAATTCATTATAACTACAAAGAATCACGGTCAAGTTAATGTAACCATGACTGGTTGCTCAATATCCATTTTTTTGTGCCACGGGAAAAAGAATGAAAGTCTTTGCAAGTTTTAAGCTCAGCTGGAAGCCGTAAATGAAGAAGCAGATTGTCCAAAGGCAGTCGGTCGCAGTGGGATGTTTTAATCTGAGTTTAGAGCAGATCAAGAGGTTCTGCTCATCTGCTCAGAGTGGAGCTGAAATGGCGCTCAATTCTCAGTGGTGGAGAAGCAGCATTGTGGATTATCTTAAATACCAAACATCTGAAAGCAGAATGAGATTTTCAAAACTTAAGAGGCTGTTGTTGGACAATATGTTACAGTGATGGTGATTTAGTTATTTCCTTTTTTTGGGGGGGGGACCAGCAAGATATACAACAAAGCATACAAAAATGTTTTTAATGTTTCTGTTGTTGATGAGTTTCTAATATGTCTAAATTCAACAATGTTATATTTCATTTTTTACTGCTCTTTTTAATGTCTTTAAAAAGTCAAATTGGAATCTGAAATAGAAGCACAACACTGATGATTGTTGGAGCAGACAACACAGCCTGAATAATTTTTAAGAAATGCCTCAAATTTGGCAGGAAGAACCTTCAGTATAATAGCTGTGACAGCATTGTGACAAAAAGTGTACAGAAATTGCATCTTTGCCTTTTGCATACAAACTTCAGGCTTCAGCTTTATTGTTATTTGCATTACAATTCATTGATATTCTTTGAATTAAAACAAAATGAAATTCTGGTTCTTGGGCTCTCTCAGCTCAGATAGGGAAGAAAACAAACATGCGTACAACAAATAATGGAGGGGGAAAAATAGATAGATACATGCACACAGTGGTTAACATAGATACTATGTAGTAGTAGAGCCAATAATTGTCAACTGTAGGTCTGCTCGTTAGTTTTTCTCATTTTGAGGATCAGAATCGGCAGCTTTCTGGTCACAAGCCTCTCTCCTCAGCCTCAGATAGCATTTTGCAACACACAAATAATATGCTAATTCCAGTAAGTGAATGCATACGAAACACGTACCACATGTTCCAGAGGCACATAAAACACCGGCAGCATTAGAAAAAGGGGAAAAAATGCTAGAAATGGGACATGATTTAGTGATACACAAATACACACAGTCAATAAATCCATTAAGGCCATTAATACAGAACCTACATACAGCCTTGCTTGTTCTTTCTTTTTAATTTATTGTTCATTTCTTTGTGTCATAGCCTGTTCACCTTTTCTCCCCATTAAGCCCTCGCATTTGGTTAACCAACGGACAAAAATGAGTCTGGCAGTTTTGGTTTTGGGCAAGCTGAAGACAAAAAGGGAAAGGTAAGAGCATCAGCGGCCTAATGCTAATGGAAAACATGGAAAATACTAATGAATCCCTTCTGAGTTCATCTCCTCTTCTCTTGTCTTCTTGTCCTCCCCTCTCCTATCACACAATCTCGCTTGTGCCATCTCACTTTCCGTCTGTCGCTGGCCCTCTCACTACCTCACTTGCTCATCCATTAAAAGTTGTAGCCTGAGCCAGAGCACTGTTAATATACGTGAATAAATCAATACAAACAACAAGGAGTAGATGGACTGTTCGGCTGTGTGTTCATGTACTCTGCAGTGTGTTTGCATGTGTGTGTGTGTTAAGAGACCATATTTGTCAGAGAGGTGACTGCTCTTCTGTACTTATCTTGATTATTATTGACCCAACACTAATTCAACTTAAAAGTTTAGTTACAATTTAAATTTGAGAAAAAGAAACATCTAAACTGACTCAATGTAACACCGTTTTTGTCAAAGCAGGACAAAAATCACAGTGGTGCACAAATATTTTAGAAACCTCTTTGTATCAGATACAGTACTCAACTTGGCATTTTCCTCCAACACTTCCTACCGACCAGGAGCAGAGAGGCAAACGTGTTAAAATCTCACTCAGAGAGAAAAGGTGAAGGCCCATAATGTGTGAAGAGAAAAGTGTGTGTGCATGTGTATGTGAGACATTGAATGGTGAAAAAAAGTTAGGCCAAGTAAAAGTTGGGGAAAGGCAGAAAAAAGAAGAGAGCGAGAGAGTGAAATTACAGTAAAAAAAAAAAAAAAAGTAAAAGTATGGAAGGCATGGTGAGAGACATAATAAATCTTGCCATTGGGAAAATTGAGACTGGAAAGATAAAAAAAAATAAAATTAAGAGAAATAAAAAAAGGAAAAACAATTAATGTGAAGAGGACTGAGGACTGAGACAGACAAAGATTGGGAGAAAAAAAAGTACCATGAGAGACACAACTTGCCTCAGAAAAGAGATCGAGGAGGAGAACAGTGTCGAAATTGTGTCAGGGAAAGATCTATCGGTCAAATTCTGTCCTCCCGGGACACAGGAAG